>PVHY01000761.1:0-52658 GCA_004024945.1 Uropsilus gracilis | reverse complement strand
CATGCCTGTAATCCCAGCTACCTGGGAGGCTGAGGCTAGGAATCACTTGAGTCCATCGGTTTGAGACAACCTCGGGCAACATAGCAAGGCCTAGTCTCTAAAACACATACATACACACACACATACATAAAAAAGAAAAAGCAACCTCACACTTTAAAACGTGGAACGCCTGCTTACAGTTTTAAAAGGCGCTTCATTTGTAACGCAAATGTGCGCTGTGACTGGACCACGGTGACTGGGGAGGTACAGCGAAGACCTGAGACTCGGTGTCATCATCCTGTGCTCGTTTGCCCAGGAAATCCCAGGCAAGCTGTCCTTTGTGCGGATCAAGGCGCAGAGGTGACTGAGCTGGATGTGACTCTTAGCGGCCCCTCACCCGGCACATCCAGGGTTCCTTGAGACCAGCACGTTCGCTCTGCTGCTCACTGCTAGACAGAACATAGCAGAGGAATTTATGAGCAACGTCCCTGTGCTCATAATGGGTGGTGACACCTGAGCCGCCCCTGGGGCTCCTGAGTTCAGATGGACTCTACGCCGGCTGGTGTCTCAAAGGTGATTCTTAATGGTTTCATAAAACCTTGATAAGAATCCCTGTGGAATAGTGGGATTTGAGTTTCCCGAGACTGAATTCTAGAAGAATCTGTATGGTACAAACAGGTAGAGGACAGGTTCACTGTCTATTCGGGCAGATGGATAAAGAGGGTCTTGGAGCCCTTGGGGGATTTTACAGGCCTTTCAGTGCTGAACCAGGTACACAGGTGCACCAGGCAGGGAGGCTGGCATGTGAGGAGGCAGGCAGGCAACTGAGCTTCCCAGCTCCCCAAGGTTCTTTACGCTCTCCCCAGCTGTAATAGCGGTGTTGCTGCCACAACTGCCGCTTCTTTCCCTGCGCACGTCTGTGCTCTGAGGACCCAGGTGTTCACAATTACAGGCGTGCCTGCCCCACTCCCACGCCCACGCTCCCAAGAGCCTCTGCGTTAACCTGATCAAGGCTGCAGGTGACAGCCACAGGCTAGTGGTATAAAAAGCCTGATGAACGCATTTATCCTACAACATATAGCCCTACAGTGTGTAATGGGGAAGGGGCATAGTGGGACTGGTTTGTGATGGCTGTGATGAGGATGCATTACAGCTCCCCCTACCCCCCTTGATGGTAAATATCCAGGCAGGTTAACGGGTATAAAGCTTTACGTTTTTGTTTTCTCTTGCAGGAGTGATGTTATCTGAAGAGACTGAAAACTTATACGCGATATGAAGTTGCCTAGGAATATTTTTTTAGCTTTTGTACAGTTTCTATCAGGACACAGTTAGCTTTGAAACCGTTTGATTTTAAACGTCTTATGAAAGTTTATTACATTTCCAGGGAAGAAAAGCGCTCAGCTCAGTTTTTAAAATCTCCCCCACCCCAGACGAACCCCTCCTCCCTGACGTTGGTGTCCACACTGCGATTGCTCCACTGTCCTTACTGTACAGTGAAGTTATTTTCGCTCGGTCTGAGTTGATGCTTTGCGTATGTGGGTACACATGTGTGCACATGCCTCTGTCTCCTCAAACCTTACATTCCATTGACTACTGGTTGTAAGAAGTTCCCTTGTCCTTTAACTGTTACAAAAAATAGAGATGAACCCTCCAAAACAAACACAAACAAAAAAGGAGATGATTCTTCAGATGACTCTTCAGGGTGCCCTTGAAGATAATCTAGTCTAGACCTGAGAGACTGAATTAGTTCCCCGTGAGCCCCCAAATCGTGGAGTCAGATGGAACCAGACACTACACTTCGGATCCAAGACCAAGAATTCAGCATTAACTCCTGCAACTACCTTTTAATTTTTTTCTTTTAACTCTTGATCTAAGCAATTCTTATGTAATTGTTGGATGAAGGGGGACATGGTTTAATGTCCTAAAATAAAATGTCTTGCTTTAACAACCCAAGGACAAAACAAAGCCAAAACATTCCCATTCTCATGCACTTCTAGCATTTTTGGGGGGGCACTTCCTGTTTTCCATCTGGTAACTAATGCTCATTATTGATTCTCAATGTGGTTTCTTTCTCCTATAGACTTGGAAAACCCATCTTGTTTTTTTTTTTGTAGTAAGGACCCAGAGGTAAAGATACATTTCTGGAAACAGGCGACCTGTTTCCTTCAAACTGTCTGGTTTGTACTTTTATGACTTTGTACTACCAAAGCAGAGTTAAAAAAAAAAAAAAGTTAAATGCAGCATGTTTATGAAACACCAGTAAGGACCCAGAGGTAAAGATACATTTCTGGAAGGTCTGGGCCCAGGCCTGGGGAGTCCATTTCCAGGGGACCTCAAGACCTGTGTCTGAGTCAGTGTTGACCAATGCCTTGGGCACTGTTTTCTCTTTCAGAGGGAAGAAACACATCTCGCCCATGGCTTCCTACAGGGAATGTTCATAAAAATGTACTTCAAAGTATTCACTGTAAATATACTCATTCCGTTCTGTTTCCGGCATCCAACTAAATATTTCTAACTTTGACATGAATGGCAGGTTTAATTGCAGGTGAATGTACTGACAACAAATTAAGAGGTGTATGTATATATGTATGGATACGTGTATATACACATACACACTGGACTAGAGGAAGTCAGTATGGAAACCAATTTTGAGGTCCAGAAAGTAGCAATTTAGGAATTTGGGGGTATTAATGTAAATAATATATGTGTGGTTTAGGGCAATAGTTTCAGTTTTAAAACAAAGCATTTTTGCTTTTAAAATACCCTCAAAATGGTGAGGGAGAAAATGTAAGATATTCTTCAGCTTTAATTATTTTTAAATGTTCAGGTTAGAGCACTTTTTTTTTTTAAACAGCAATAAACAGGCAAGAGAATACTCAAAAATATTTAAAATTGTATTTATATCAAGAGTACGTTTTAAATATTTTCTAAATACTTGACCAGTTTTGTCTGGCTGGCTTCCAAATATGCCAAAAGTCAAACATTGAATCTTTTCAACACATAAGCTTTTTACTGGTTTATATTATAAGGATTCTAAAGTGTTCCCAAAGCATCTGATGTTTACACGCCTGGTGTTTTTTCCTCCTTCTGTGGAGGGACCGGGGAGCCACAGCAAACTTCGGATACAAAACACTAATGATGGATTAACGTCTGGTGTCATGGGTGAAGCTGGCTACCACCTTGATGTAAAAATTTGTTAAGGGAATTTTTCACCATTTCGAGTGTTAAATGTATTTTTAACTGTCTGGTTTGTACTTTTATGACTTTTGTACTGCCGAAGCAGAGTTAAAAATAAAAATGTTAAACGCAGCGTGTTGTTTTGAATGTCCTCTCCACTGGTGACCTGTCCACCATGGAGACCTCTGTGCTGGTGCCATCCTTGTAGTTTTCCTTTAGAAGCTCCAGGAAAGCCCTGCTCCCCAGGTCCCTTTTGATCCCCACCTGCTTTGGGGTGCTCGTGGCATTCCCTGCTGACACAGAGTCATTGATTCTCATCTGTCTGCCTTTTCCCTTATGTCCTGGTTGCAGTGTCTAAAATCTCTCCACAGTAAACTTCACTCTGTGGTGCCAACTCGGGCTTTGAATTCTTGTGGGTTTTTGGGCTTGTTTTCTTTGCCTTGAAAACAAGAGGATTGGTGACAGTTCATGCTGCGGTGTGGGAAAGCTGACTTGATCACTTTCAGTTTAGGAAGAAATCCAAAATATATATGAACCAGGGAAGAAGTTACTCCCTCCTCCCCCCAATCCCCCACCCTCCCTTCATAGCAAGGGCAGCTTGGGTGACCTGTTTCCTTCTAACTTAATCAGATTTTGAAACTTTTTGAGATGGTTTCCAAACAAGGGCAACCTAGGCTGGGTGGGCAGAGTGGCTGCTTAGCTCCCAGGGGGAGCCATGAGCTGCTGGACATGGAGGAGGCACCTCAGGCCGGTTTCCCTTATGTGGAGACAGACAGACCACAGACAGACGGCAGCTTGACAGCTCTGCTGCCACCTGGATGTTAGCTCAGTTCTTTACCCAGTGGTCTGAGTGAACTTGCCAGGGGCCGCCTGCATTTCTCTCTCAGGTTTACTTGGGAGTGGAGGTTCCTCCAGCCTCATCTTCCCACGGAGGCAGCAGAATTAGGGAGCTTGAAAGCAGGCTGCCAAGACTCAGTCGTCCAGGGTTTGACTATGGCCAAAGGTTTAGTGCTCAGAGCTCTCATCTTTTGACCCTGTGGTCTAAGGCAGGTTGTTTCTACCCAAAGCTCCTTTTTTGTTCTTGCTTCATCTTTCCGGGACCTCCCTTTGGGCCTCTCGTCATGGCTCCAAGTACCTGAAAGGACACCTGAAGCGTCTCTGTCTCCAGCATTCTTTGGTGGCCAGAGTCCCTTCCGCCTGGGTTTAGTCTGCAACTAAACCAACTGACAATCGGCCTTGCACAGAGCTACCACTTGCTCCCTCTGCTGGCCGAATGGGAGAACAGCAAGAGGGGCTGCCTGACCGTGAGCTGTGGTCTGTTTGCAGCTTCTTTCAGGGCCTGATTGTCAGTAAGCACAGACAATTTGCCAAATGAAAAAACAAACAGAAAAAAAGATAAAAACAAAAATAAATAAAAACAACTCCCCCCAAAGTCTGCCTTTAAAAATGAAGGAGTATTACTGAATATTTCCTGGGAGTGAACATTTCAGTTTAGGCTTTCCTAACCCATTCCCTGACACAGCCAATTTGTTTCTATTGCCTTTCTCATCAGCAATCTGTTTCTGCATGGTGGCGTGTGCCTGTAAGCGGCTGCCTAGGAAGCCACGGCGGGGACCAGGGATCGCGGTTGGAGTCTCACTCAGGGCAATGTAGCGAGACCTAGTTCCAAAAAAATAGCTGATCATGGTGGTGTGCACCTGTAATTCCAGCTACCTGGGAAGCTGAGGCTAGGGTACCCCAGGCAACGTGAGCCTGCAGTTGCAAAGGCAAAAATAGCGAGACACCTATTCTCAAAAAAAAAAAAAAAGAAACCTGTTTCTTATCTGGGAGCTATGTCCCCGCAACTGTTAACTTTGATAGTATCAGGAAAGATTGAGTTCTGTTCTGGAGGAAACCTTGTGCTTGGGGTCTTTCGTGGACATGGTGTGACTGTGGAAGCTGCGAGGTCTTAGAGAAGTAGCCTGTTCAATTGTGTGGGTGAGTTTGAATCCTGGCTGCTGTGGATGATAGGGAAAATTACCTAACCTCTATGAGCCATAATTCCTCATTTGTAAAACAGTGTCTCATTGGGTCTTTAAGGATCAGTAAAATACTTGCAAACTCAGGATGTCTGCTGAGGTCTCCATGACAGAGGCTGTCACCCTGCAGAAGGCTGTGCCATAGTGGGTGCTTAGTAACCTGCTGAAGGGTAGATGGGCATCTCTCCCACTACAGCTGATCAGTGTGGCTTGTGAAGTGGTTGGGAATGTGGTATAGTCTTGGTAAACTGAGCCAGGAAGCTTCTTGCTCTGAAGCTAGATCATAGAGTGTAAAGCTCTCTCAGGAAAGCCCTTTAGTGGAGCAGGGCTTATTTTGAGGAGGCAGAGATACAGGGGTAAAAAAAGCACTGGAACAAAGATGCAGTGTGTGCAGGAGACAGCGAGATGACATCAGCCCAGCATCTCTTTCACCTGGGAATCTTGTCCATGGAGAATTCTCTCTCCTGGCAGCTGGTCATGAGCCCAGCTCCCCTGACTTCCCCTGGACATGAGGTGGGCACATGATCCCTCTGTGACCTGGTTCTATGGGATCCCTCTCTGAGATGTTGGCTCACTCAGGCCAGAGAAATTGTTGGTTTCTCTGGTGCCTAATGCTATGACCTCAGGGCTGGTGGAGGTCTTGTTTTCCGTTGTGTGGAGGAAGCTGGTCTGACGAAGAGGAAAGGGAGGTGATTCTGGCTGCTGTCAAGCCCAAGGCTTGTTGTTCTTGAGGCCCAACTCTCTTATGAACATTCCAAGGAAATTCCTCTTTTGCCTTTTTAGTTCAGGCTGAGCATCATTTGCAGTAACACCACTACCCCTATAGTTACCACAGATATTCAAGAGTAGATACATGTGAAGATGCAATTACTTGGGTAGATAATGGGAGCCTGGCCAGGATGTGGTTTCTGGTCTGATAGGCTCTTAGGAGGCTTTCCCCCTTCATTGTCTTAGGATAACCTCCCCTCCACCATCTTTCCTTGATTTGTGATGGGACTCATTATTGTACAGATCTCAACTTTGGCCATCTGTGACATGACATCCTTTAGACTTCACTCTTCTACTATACAATCTTCTACAAGGATAATGTATGCCTATGAAGGTAATGTGGAGGGTTTTGTGAGCTTGGGCATGAAATGCACTTAGAATCAGTGCTCACTTTGTAAGCTGCCTCACAGCTGCCAGGTTCAGATTCTCACTAGAGAAATAAAGGATAGAATGACAGCATTGTCATTTGAGTTTCTTGATGTTTCTGCCACATTCACATTGCTTAACGTTTAAAGGTGGATTTGGAGAGGCTCTAGGAGAGCTGGGTAAGAGCTCTTGACACCAGGTCAAGTAACTCAGTGAGAGAACAATATATTACCTTGGTCATCTGTAGGCCCAGATCTACAAGAATGTGTTCTTTCTCTGTTTTTTTTTTTCAGGTTGCCACTCTTCAAGCTAAAACATGCATGTAGTCTAGTCAGCTAAGTGAGTTTAAAAAGATGCAATTTCTTTTTATTTGCAAGTTAACCCATCTAAGTTATAGATAAAATGTACTTGGAGTCATAACATCATATCCAAATTGCAAAGTTTCTGGGTTCTTAGTATGAATGAATAGCATATTACGACCAAACCAAACAAAAAGCAAACACCACCACTCCTCTGAAATAACCATGAACTCTACCAACCCGCCCAGGGTTTCTTATCTTGCCTTAAAAAGACATTTTATTTTATAATTTTCTTAGTTAATGAAAAATGAAAGAAATGGGTGAATTTTAAAGCCATAAATATCCACTTCAAATGCAGTATGACAAATTATAGATTAAACATGGATGACAGTGTCCTACAGTGATTAAATGATGAATAACAAGGAAAATTTATGAGAATAAATAAAATACTAAAATTGAAGTGCTCCCAAGATGCATTTTTGTTTTGAGATGATCAATAATAATGTAGGTAGAAAAAGACTTGCCTAACTTAAAATTGTTTGATATCAGGAGGGGTTCAGAGAGCACCATAGTGATCTACTTTTACTGATTACAATGTGTTGAGTGATACACCTAAAAAGTGGTTCAGTGTGAGGATGTTCACTGGATAACATCCCATCTGACATGTGTCACTTGTCTTGTGTTGGATAAGTGTGCGAATAAGCACCTGCGGTCAATGTTGCATGCAAGTCTCATCACAACTCCCTAGAGCACACAGCTGTCACTTCCTCTTTACAGAAGGCAAACTGAGGAAAGGAACTTTAAGAACCAGTGATTAGCACTTGCCACGCAGCTTTGTAGGATAAGAAATTCATGATCATTTGATCTTTGTAAAAATACAGAGATATTTGCTAGTAGACTCAGATTTTACAGAAAAGACAATGATTAATTTTTCAATTCTTTAAATTTGCCTCAGAATCAGAGAAGACCTTTCTTTCTCAATTCATGGTAGATATAATTTACTTTTCCACGCAGATTAACATATTACCTCACACCTGTGAGAATGACTATTAAGAAAGAGCAAATGTTGGAAAGGGTGTGGGGGGGAGAGAAACCCTGTACCCAGTTGGTGGGAATGCAAATTAGTGCAGTCACTATGAAAAACAGTGTGGAGATTCCTCAAAAAAAAAAAAAAATTAAAAACAGAAATTCTAAATGATCAATTATCCTGCTCTGGGTATTTTATCCAAACTGGGTATTTTCCTCAAGGAAGGAATTCAGAGATATATGTGCTCCTACAGTCATCACAGCATTAAGCACAATGCTAAGAGTTGGAAGCAACCTAAGTGCCTGTCGGCAGATGGGTGAATAATGGAGCTGTGGTAAACTTACACAAGGGAATACAACTCAGGCAGAAAAAAGACAAAGACCTGCCATTTGCAACCATATGAGGGAATCATGCTAATTGAAGTAAATTCCATAGAGACAGTGTATGATCTCATGCATGTGGGGAAGACAAAGAAATAAAACCAATGAGCAAACAAGACAAAACAAAAACAAACTCTTAGACTATAAGAAAAAGTGTTTACTATAGGGAAGGAAGAATTGGGTAAAAGGGGTCAATTATATGATGAAAGGTGAAAACAAGACTTTTGATGGGGAGCATAAAGGTGTGGATGTATAATGCTCTATCACCGAAACGTAGGTTGTAGATCAATGCCACTTCAATAAAAAATAAAAATGAGAAGCACAAAAAACTCTATTTTTCCTAAGTTGTCTTTATATATCCTTTTATCACCTTTAAGTTCCCAGTCACATTTTAATCTCAGAACTCACTTCATGGTTGTGATTGCTTTGTTCCCTGAGATAATGGAAACCAAGGCTTTCTTTGCTGAGAAACTTAATCTGTAGCAAAACCCCACATGTTGATTCAGTCCTGTTTTTTGTTCTGATGACAACATGGCCATCTTTGGAGAGGCTGGATCATGTGGTTCTTAACAGGACCAGCGTGTGTTCAGTCTGGGTTTATGTTGAGATTCTGTCATTGACTGGTTGTGTGATAGGGGGTGAGTTAGTTTTTTTGAGTCTCCATTTCCACATCTGTGAAATGGGGATAATAACAGGGCTGCTGTGGTGAACTTAAGTGAGATGATGCATATGCAGAACTCAGAAGAGTGTCTGGCTGTAGTAAACGCTCAACAAATGGTAATTTCTTAAGATTGAAGCTAACTTTCTGCATACCAGGTGCAAAGGTTCTCACCCAGGGAAGAGGCTGTTACTCCAGAAAGAGAGACCAGTGAGCCAAGCATCAACCAAAGACTCAGAGTGAGAAAAGAGTTGGAGTAACCAAAAGAAGAAGAGGGGAGAGGGAGGAGAAAGAGTGCTATAGGGAGGGCCATAAAGGGAATAATAACTATACAAATATAACCAATGTTGTATGAAAAAAAGAATATTTTTAAAAAAAGAATTTACAAAATGATATTCCATGTAAAAAGAAAATTGAAGCTAATTTTGCACCCATAAACATCCAAAACGGAAGCAGTGGCCTCGGGTGTCTGCATGCTCCCTCGTGGAGCTGGTAGGGGGGTCCCCCCTAGTTAACTCTCACCTCAGTCATTCCTCATTTTGAATGAGAAAAGCAGCAACCCAGATGTCCTGGAGGAGATAGAGAAAGAAAGAAAGGCCCTGAACAAGCCTATCACCTGCCCAGAAAGAGTATGTTTGGAATTTTGAGACACAAGACTCGGTAAGAGGAGATTGAGGCTATACCACCGAGAATGCCAACAACTTCCCAGCGCTGAAGCTAAACTCCTCATCCAGAGATACTCTCAACATGAGCAAGGAGCCCTAACCCCAATGGGGGAGGAAAGCCACAGAGAAGTGGCAGTGATCCATGAAAAACGGCAAACCATGAGAATGGTGACGAGCCAGTCCAACCACTTGCTAAGATCTGCCTCCACCTGCCATCTCCACCGCGGTCAATGGCTGGGAAATGGTCTCCCAAAGCCAGACGCCACAGCTACAAGGCCAAGAAAGAGCATCATGCACAAGCATTGGGAAGAGACAGCCAATAAGATCAAGAAGACACTGAAACCAGAGACCAGAAGGGTCCTGAGGAAAAGAGACTGTCTCCTCCATCACAGGAAATGCCACATGGAGAAGCTGGGAGAGCTGCTTCACACACCAGACCAACAGGAGGTTTTCTGACATGCTCAGAAGGGTCAAGTGCCCCAATGTTGTCCATGGGGATCTGCTAGCCTGGTCTGCAGTCCCCAGGAATGTGGGACTTCACCCAGGAGGACACTGCTCCAGAAAAAAGAAAACAAAGAGAACAACGGGCCCATCACCGACCAACATCTGACAACGAGAAAGGAACTGGAAAGACCAGATGGGGAGCCAGGGGAAGGGGAGGGGGGAGAATCATGCCTACAAACATGAGCTATGTATGCAAACAATAATAAAAATAAAAATTAATAAAAAAAATCCGTCCAAGCATGGTGGTGGATGCCTATAAGCGGCAGCCTAGGAAGTCACGGCAGGGACCAGGGATTGCGGTTTGAGTCCCGTTTGGGCCAACATAGTGAGACCTAGTTCCAAAAAAAAAAATAGCTGGGCATGGTGGTGTGCACCTGTAATCCCAACTGCCGGGGAAGCTGAGACTGGGGATTGCTTGAGTTTGTGGTACCCTGGGCCATGTGAGCCTGTGGTTGCATGGGCAAAAATAGTGAGACCAAAAAAAAAAAAAAAAAAAAAAAAATCCAAGACTGTAGCTTGATGGCTCCCAGAAATTATTATTAAGATGTCTATAGCAATCATTTTTGAACGTGTCTTTGCAGATATTTCCCCCTCCTATGTACTTTTCACTTAAACATTCCAACAGTCCTTGCTGGTTTTTCTCCTGGCTAATGGGTGATATCATGAAAATCCTAGTGTTTATGACTTATGGTCTTATAAATTGACAATGTACAACATCTGATTCCTTCCTAAGCATCAAATCTGAGACAGGGAGGGCATGTTCATCAGTGAGCTGACACCGGCCACCTCTTTGACCTGTGAAATCTTCTTTATTTATGTAAGTACCAAGGATTACATGCACCATTCTCCATCATTTTAGGACTATTTTGGAGAATGGGAAAAGATGAATAAGATCTGGAAATAAAATGATTTTTCTAGCAATTTTTAAAGGTTGCTAGTTTACTTTCAAAATAGCAAGATCCCAACTAAACAAATGCTCTGATCAGTTTGCCTCCTAACTGTCTTAAGCCAGACTAGGTCGGAATGTGTAGCTGACAAAGCAGATGAGTAAGACTCCTGGTCTACCTTCTGGCTTCTAGGCCAAACTTGACCCTAGTTTTATGTTAACTACTCTAAAATGCTTCATAGCAGAAAATATGGAAGACACCAGCAAAGGAAAAGGCTGGTCAGTATCAGGTGCACATTTACTTATATTCTATGTGTATGACTCACAGATATTTTATGTTGTCTATATTATCAAAAATATTAGTCTAGCTTTGTCTATGTACAAAGTGTTTTTGAGGTAGTTTTTTTAATCTTCTAAATTAGCAGTTTCTATAGTAGGTTTCATGTACCTCAGGCATGGGAAGAAAATGTCAAAACCCTGTTAATTTAATGCTCATATTAATATTATCTCATAAACTATGTAACACATTAATACCAGGGGACAGTACATTTACTTTTAAAAATACATAAGGTTTGAATGTAAATTTTTTTACTGATGACTGGTGTAAGATCAAAAGATGTAGCAATTCCTGCTGTGGTCTTAGTGTTTTTCCAAGGATGGCTGAAGAATTATCTACATCAACTATGTAGATCCAGGGCCCCACCCAAGACAGAATCTGTATCTCTGAGTGGTGAGGCCCAGAAATCTCTTCTCATAAACAAATTTGAGATCATCTGCATTCAGTTTGGGAGGGAGGGATGATCTCCATTTAACAGATGAGGAAACAGGCTGGGGAAAGTTAAACCCAAGGTCTTGCAGATTCTACCCCAGGATTTTTTAGGATTAAGTAGCCAGGGGCTAAGAATCCCTGAAGTCCAAGGGCTCAGGACACCAGGCTGCAGGTGGTAATTGAGAGATTCCCTCCCCCACCCCCTCACATCTTCCATCACCAGGAGCCAAGACAAAAGTGACAGCTCACTCTCATTACTCAACTACACATCCTTTCTCTCTAGGATCTTTTTAAAGAAACTAGGTCTTGGTATGTTGCCTGGGGTAGTCCTGATCCCACAGACTCAAACTATTCCCAGCCTCAGCTTCCCAGGTAGCTGGGATTACAGGCGCCTGCCACCAGGCTTAGCTGCCTTTTTTAGACCAGGTCTCGCTGTGTTGCCCAGGGTAGTCTCGAACCTGCAAACTCAAGGGATCCCTGGCCTCTTTGCCTCCCAGGATACAGATGCATGCCACCACGCCCGGTCTCTCCCAGGATTTTAAAATTGAGATTAAGATGACTTAGAAATGTTGTTTGCTAAGTTTCCCATTGCTCAGCCCCTAACATTGATTTTCTAAAGTATTTTTGTGTGTGTGTGTAAATATGGGATTAAGTTCCTCAGGAAAACATGGACCCTTAACAGAGACCAAACCGTCATCGGCTACCCTGTTCTTGCCATGTTTCCAAGGACCCCCATTAAAGCCTCCTTGTTTAAACGGAGCAGGGCAATCTGAGAATGGAGAGGATGTATAAAAACTGCAATTTCTTTACTCTTAAGTTCATATAGACCTTTGTTTCCACAGCCTGACATTTATACCTCTTTTACAATGTATCACCACTTCATAATTAGCACTTGGGATCATAGTTTATAAGTAACTTCTTACTTGAAGAAACTTAGGTGAACTAGAATCCTAAATCAAATTCCAACATGCTAAATAGCCATGTGCTGCAATTTTCTAAGATAAAGTGTAAGGCTCACTCCTAATTTTAGCCAATTCCTTGGGTTCTGAATGAACCCATGACATCAAACCATCTCATATGTTCTGGAAGTTTCACTGTGGTCAACATAGTGAAACACCAGCAAATACTTTGCTGATGATGAGAGGGACTGGGCGTAAGAAAAAAAGACATGCACAGAGCAGGCTGCTTAGACAACTGCCCGCTCACCTGGAAACTCTAAAGTTTCTTTTCAACCTAAAGATTCCATCTGTCCTTTGACATCCTGGATTGGAGACTGGACTGGTATATAAAGGGCTAGGATTGGTTTAAAATTCTTGGTCATCTGCTAACCTTCCTGGAGCAATTAGTCACACAGAAACATTCTGGAAAACTAAAGAATGGCTAATCATGGAGAACTCCGCTGCAACCCTAAAAGATAAATTATGTACATATGCAGAAGTGTACTTCTGTACCTGGGAAAGACCTGTGCACTGACATCTCACCTTATCCTTGTCTGAATTTTCTTCTTTCATCCTTCTATTCTGGAGCTAGTAGAAGGAAGTAGGGGTGACTGAGGTTGTTCAGTCCCCTAATCGCAGGTTTTAGTCTCCACTGTGTCAGAGTAAATGTAAACAAAATCTTTCAACCTCTTGCAAAGGGTTGCAAAAGATGCATCCCAGGTTTTGCATTTTAGGGCCCAAAACTGGCAGAGACTATAAGTGGACCATCTTTTTAATAACTGAGTCCTGAATTTATCCGGAAAATCCATGCACCCAAGCTAGAAATTTTTTCTGGCCTTTCCTGAAGCTAGGTGTGACCTAGAGGCCTGAGTGAAAGGACTGAGTTATACCTCATGGAGTGCCTTATAGAGAGGGAGTTAGATCTCTTAACTTTTTATTACATTTTTTGTGCATGGAGAACCCCAGAAATCACATGAAATACTAGCCACCAGGATGGTTGCCTCCAGACTTTTCTAGAAAAAGGTAAAGAGATCTTCATTTTAATAAGCCACTTATCATATGCCACTGGACCTAATCCTGTCAGTTACATGTGTGGTTGTTGAAGGAGCTCTGGAATAGTCTGCATTTGGTATATTAAACACAACAATAACCACACTGAGATTGCAATTGACAATGCCAACAATTGATTTTTTTAAGGATTCCGAGTAACCTTGTTCATTGATATGGCTCATGGCTAAATAAAACCAGAGGAATGTGTGCCCATTAAGCATCTCTAAAGATGCTATCATTATAGGATGCCAGCATGAAGGAGGCGAGAAGGTTTAGAAATCAAGTTTTGTGTTGAATAATTATCAACATACATCGATTTCATCGCAAAGACTTCACAGTATGAGTTTTCATTTCTTAGCACATAGATAAGATTGGAAATGATTTGCTTTTAACTAATGAAGCTTACTGAGTGCTTTTGTGCCATGCACTGCAAATCTCACCCTTTACAAGCACATACTAGTATTAGTCTTACTCAACACCTGGGCAAATGGATGGCTAACTCACTTGCATGGCCCAGCTGGATATCAAACCAAGGTCCTCAGGTTTCAGACCCTGGGCCATGAGACTCCATGCAGAAGTATTGCCCATGTTTGTCTTCCTATACAGAAATGCCTGTCTGGAGGTCCTCTGAACTTTCCCTCAGGTCAAGCCAGAATGGCTGGCTTTGATTTTATACATTAGAAGGCTTGAGTCCTGAGGGCTCGTCCATCCTCAAGGTAAGATTGTACATGCAGTCACGGTGTCTGGAGCTTGCCTTCCTGAGACAGAGCCAAAGTGAGGTTGTCTCCTCCTCAGCTGTATTTTAATAGCCAAGTTCTTTAAATGGAAAGAAACTCAAGATCAATAATACTCTGGGAAAATCAGAACCATCTATGAGTTAAAACAGACAGATGCACAGGTCGTTATATTTTAATCAGAATCAGATATTAAATGGCAAAAAAATATTCCATATAGCCTTTAGCTATTTCAAATCTCATGACCTTAAAACCCAAATAGGGCACAATCACTTCTAAGAGTTATTTTGACTGGCCTCCCCAATCCTAAAGGAGATTAAAAAGTAATGTAAAAAAGTTAAGGTCAAGGTGTCTTAATATGGCGGCTAATGACTAACCATTCACTGACCACAGCTTCTGCTCCTCCCTGAAAGCAGAGTTGAACTCGCTGTCAAACAGGTGGTTAGTTATTAGTTCCCTGGATGCTTGTCCCTGAAGGTAAGCCGTGCTCTGGGGATACATCAGGCACTTTGAAGTGGGGATAGTTGCCTTTTCTTGGTACAGTAGGACATTTGGCTCTCAAAAGCAAGACAAGGGATTTACAGTCAAATTGGGACTAAGTCTGTGCCCTTGGGATTCAGCGCTGGGATTTCAGAGCCTTCTGGAAACATCGGCTGCAGATGGGAAAAGGGGGTGGGTGAGGCCTTTGCAGGTTGACAAGCAGGTACGTGCTGCATGATAGGGGCCAGATGGGCCCACTTGGATTCTTAGCCAGTGTTCTGAATGACAGCCCAGCCACACAGGGACGCTCCCGGTATTTAGCTTGTGGCACTGGACGACAAACAACGGAAGTGGGATGTAAACAATCGCAAGGCTACACAGGCCCAGTTCGCAGCAGCTGGCCTCGAGGGGACAAATGCACCCCCAGGCAGGCAGACAGGCAGACAGGCAGACAGGCAGGCAGGCAGGCAGGCAGGCAGGCAGGCAGGGGGACCTCAAGTGCCTGCACAGACCCCTTCCCTAATCAGTCTCATCCACATCTTCTCCCGCCGTAGCTGCTTCTAAAGCCGCAAGGGCTTCAGCCACCGCAGCGTCCTCCTCGGCCACCTCCCCAAGTCTGTTGTCAGGGGTGTCCTGGGCATCCCCCCACCCGTTTCTTGAATCAACGCCCCGCATGACCTGAGCAGGAGCCTCTTCCTGCAAGGAGACATCCAGGAGTTCCGTGGTCACGGCTTCGTTTAAGGAATCCCAGCTTCTCTTCAGGGAGAAGGGCACATTCAAGTCATGCTCCCCCACCCCCACGTGAGTTCCTGCCACGGGGTCATGACCCCTGTTGTCCGTCGCTGAGGTCCCAGGTTGAGGGTAATCCGGCGCAGGTATCTGGAGGACGTGGTCTAGTTCTTCCAAGACCTTGGGGGAAGCTCCGGAGTCCCCGTTTAGGATGACCCGGGTCTCTTCTGAGGGGTGAAGCTCACAGCCCTGTTCCCTGGCATCCCCCACTTCAGTGGGGTGAACACTGTTTTCCATACTGGCCCAGGAGCCCTTGTCACCCTGGTGGGACCCAGGGTCCCCAGTGGGCTGCAGAGTTGGGCCGATGCCATTGAGGGCACCGGTCTTCCCAGCACCGTGCTCCCATCCGGCGTGCCCCTGAGGGGGTGTTCCAGCAGGGGGTCTGCTTTGGCTGCAAGTCCTCTTTATGTGCTCACGTGGAAGATCATTTGGCTGCACCAGGGCTTGGCTGCTTTGCCTGCCTTTTAATTTAACAGAGTCGTTGTCATCTAATTTGCCACTGTTCACTTCGTTGACATAGCCAGGGGAGGACACTTGCACGGGATCAAAGAGATAGCTGGGGGTGACAATAATGAAGATCAGTCAGGTTAATTATTAGCCATATTTTAGTTATATATTTATTAATCGCTAACTTTCACTAATACTTTCTGCCAAAGGCTCAGTTTCTTTCCACTATTTCTGTTAATGTCTATGATCAGTCATTCTTGGACGTCGACCTGTGTATCTTAAACACAGTTGCTACACAAATGATCTACCACTGGAAACAGATCCTCAGATGAGATGCAAAAGGGAGTGAGGAAGAAGGTAAAGTACAAAGTGATCCACAGATTTTGGAAACAAGGAAAAGTGAGAAGTGGGGTGAAAAGAATAAAAAACAAGAAAAAGTAAATGAAAAGTAAAACAAATGTCCAAAACCAGGGCAATAAGTGGTTAAGTGCTGATGGTATATCCTCTTGATGGAATTTTATGTGGTCGTTAAAATAACTATGCAGACTGGGCATGGTGGTACATGCCTGTAAGTGGCAGTCAAGGAAGCCGCGGCTGGGGACCAGGGATTGTGGTTTGAGTCCCACTGGGGGTGGAGTAGCGAGATCTAGTTCCAAAAATTATATAGCTGGGCATGGTGGCATGCACCTGTAATCCCAGCTACCTGGGAAGCTGAGACTGGGGATTGCTTGAATCTGTGGTACCCTGAGCAGCGTGAGCCTGCAGTTCCACAGGCAAAAATAGTGAGATCTAGTCTCAAAAAAAAAAAGATAAATATGCAGTCTGGAGTATCATGAATGATTCTTTTTTTTAAGGCCTCTGATAGAAAAAAACTTTAATAGAATTAGTGTACAATAGAGAATTAGTGGCTAGTAGAAGAGAATGTAGTTTGCCCATGAAACCAAAGTTATTCATCCCTGCATAAGTAAATGCCCAGTCAAACAGGGTTGACCCAAGGCAGGATTGTTGAGGCCAGAAAGCTTGCCACAAGTCTAAGGCAACTTTGGGAGGGACCCACAGGAAAGGAAAGAGGGGGCCAGGAAAATCTCCTTTTCCAATGCTCCCAGCAGTGCTTGTATCCAAAGCAGTGCTTCACTCTTCACGGAAATCAGGGCCTTGTCACTTGAAAATGTAGGAAATGCTCCAAAGACATACACACGGCCAAGGTGTGAGAGAGGCAAGTTTATTTAAGAAAAGGGAAATGAAAAGATCAGAAATAAAGGGAGCTAGACCAGGAAGACAACCTGAGTTGGCCAGGCACAGGAGGGGTAAGGGTAGACTACCCTCATGAATTATTCTTATAAGTTTTAAAATTTTAAGAAAGTCTAATATCACATTATGATAAAGTGGAGTAAAACTTCTGTGCATCTGTTTCTCTATTGATCTATCTATCAACAAATATGAACAAATAAATTAGGTTCATAGATATAGGTCTCTAGATACAGCTATGGAATTGAACTAGAATAATAGTTTTGGCAAGAAAGCAAAATCGTCACTTAATTTTCCCCCTTTATTTTACCTACAATTCTATTCATGATGCCCATATGTTTGTGAAATAGAATATAGAAAAATTAACACATAACAGACTGGATTTATATTCACTGATGTCATTTCAGGCATCCTGAAAGGTTTTCTTTGTGTTGATGCTCTCAGGAGAAAAGTAAATTCAACCTAAACCAATTCTCAGTTTTAGAGAAATGCAGTGTTCACGACATGCTCTGAGCATAAAACAATGAAAATAATCTCAAGTGATCAAAGTGGTTCCAAACTCTTAATTTCTTGGCATTCCTGGTCTTGCTCCAGTTGGAGGAAAGCCTTGAATCCATGCGGTTCCTTACACCTGCCATCATGAAAACCATGGCCCCCTCCACTAGGATGAGGTATATTTTTCAAACTTTACCTTTGTATCATTTTACAGCACCTGCACCCCATCTGGAGGATTTTGTGTTACCATCTGCAAAAGAAAAGTGTAGAGAGGAGAGCACAGAGTGAATGATATTTCAGTTCAATTTGCGTTTTCTTTCCTCAATATTCAAAGTCAGTGGAATTCCTGTTTTTGGCAAAAAAGGTGACCTGTGGGTCAGGGAGGATGTCTCTAACACTCATTGACTCTTGTCTCTGTGCACCCACCTGTAGGCCTTGTGATATATCGGTCCTATGGTAAATGGGGAGACCCAGGTGTAAGAATGCAAAGGAGGAAAGCCTGTGATTGTAAAGGCTGCTTGTTTTCTAGTTCTTCGCCTTTCATGCTGGACAAGGATTGGAACACAGCCATGGTACAGCAGTAGTGTATGCAAGCAGAAAGAATCCCTTGCCCCGAGTAGCTACTGAAGTCTTAAAGGGTGTCAGGATGTGGCAAAGGACCTTTGTGTCACCTCAGAGACCTAGGAGGTTACAGCGTGAGTCATCACCATGAGCATTTCCTGGATTCAGCGGGCCTGTCGTGCCTTCTTCATCATTAGACCGATGGGGCTATGATCCATGACTCTAATTCTTGCCCTTCAAAGACTTGACCTTTAGGGTGTCCAGGTCTGTGCTTCTCTCATTCCCCACTGGCCCCCCCTCCCTCGCCCTTTCTCAAGCTGAGTTTTTCCTGATAACTGCCCTCTGAATAAAGTCTTTTCTTCATGTAAAACTGACCACATTGTTCCAATTTCACCTCTGAAAATCCTAAAAGTGTCTATGGAGGACTCTCTAAATCAGTCTCCATTTCTGTGCCCTACAATCTTTAAAAAGGCAAGCCAACAAGAGAATCCCAAGCTCTTTGCGCCAAGAGATGAGTGGACAAGGAGATCAGTCTTGGCTGTGAGGTCGCCTTCCTCATTCTCTCTCCTCCTTTCAGAGATGAATTTTCCAGACGCTGCTTCATAAGCCTTTACCCATGGACACAGTGTATGTTGATAGCTTGGTTCTAGGGATCTGGATCTATACAGATATGTAAATTCCTCAAAAACCTCTATGTAGAAGGTTTAAAAATGTGCCCCCACTAGGGATCATGGTTCGAGTCCCGCCTAGGGCCCGTAGCGAGACTTAGTTTCAAAAAAATAGCTGGGCGTGGTGGCGCACGCCTGTAATCCCAGCTACTTGGGAAGCTGAAGCTGGGGATTGCTTGAGTCTGTGGTACCCTGGGCAACGAGAGCCTGCGGTTCCATGGGAAAAATAGCAAGACCTAGTTTCAAAAAAAAAAAAAAAAATGTGCCCCCACCTCCCAACCACCCACAGCTTAATCTCTGGAACCTGTGAATGCTACCTGATGTGCCAAAATGATGACAATGACGATGATGGTGGTGGTAGTGGTGGTGGTGGTATGAATGTTGATTTCAAGTGGAAGATTTGCTTGGATGATCTGATTGACAGCCCATCTCTATCCTCTTACTGTCTGTGTGACTTTGGGCTTCAGTGACTCATTGGTGAATGAAGATAACAAAGATCTAGCAGGTGTTCTCGGGGATGATGCCCATTCATACTCATAGTAAGTATTTACTCATTGCTCAACCTTGCTTGGATACATCATGCTGAAAAACAATGACCCAAAGGTGGAGGTCTTGCAGCTGAGAAAGATGGGTTCTAGTTGTCAGGATATACTTAGAGATGCACAAGAGAATTTGCAAAATCAAGTTACACTGTTTCTGGGAGAGGGGTCAACTGTCACATTTCTATCAGCCATGCCACCAACTTGGGAGACATAAACCCCAACCACTGAAATTGCGCAGACATCAGTGGCTATGTGCAGGGCCTTTCCCTTGGCCCAAGTATGTGCGATTACATTTCCCCACTTCCAAAGGCCAGGATTTTGTTCTCAGCAGCCGTTTCCCACCTGTGTCCATTTCTGGCTAATAATTCATCTCTCAGCTGGGTAAAAAAGCACTACACACACCTCCTCCCTTCCATTCACCTTTTCTCCCCTTTGCTCCCACCACACCCTCTCCAGAATCTCGCCCCCCTCTGCAACTCCTTTTGTTTACCTTGGACACAATGAAGAAAATTAGTGAATTGGTGACCAAAGGGGGAAAAAAAAGCCAGAGAGAAGGAAAATGGGCTTTGAAGTAGTTGACGGAGGGCAGACTGTGGCTCAAAATAACATCAAGGAAATAATGGTGAAATATTAATCATTGAAAAATACCAGGTAGGTCAACCTCGGCGATGAGTTCAAGAGTTTTGTGTCGAAGCCGGTTTGCTTCTGAAAGAAAGGATGAAAGAAGGAAGAGGCAGGTGCTGAGTGGCTCCCTGCAGCTCCACAATTGACCACAGTTGGTGGGGGGAGGGGGGACCTCCTCAGGGGGGCCTGGACGTTTGTTTCCCCCACCCCAACTCTGCTGCTGTGGCTCTGGCCACCACAAGCACCTTAAACCCAGATATGAGGACGACCGACATCCCCTAGCCTGGCCCAGGAACTCTCACTTCCCTCCACTGACACCATTCACATGTCATCTGTGGCTTTCAGGCTCCCCCCTCCTCCCCCAGGAAAACCACAGGGTCTGTACATCTTTTCTAAGTCATATAATCAGAAAGGATGTTTCCAGTGGCTTTCCCCTTTCAGGATCAGGTTTCTGGCTCCCCCTAACCCCCCACCTGCTTGGGGGACACCTTTTGGGCTGCCTGCAGTTCTGGTCCATACCTGCTCCATCCTATGAGACTCTCCCCTGCTTGAAAGACTAGGCCTCATCCTGCTTGGAGGTTCCTCCCTCGCCCTTCCAGCACATTCCTTTTCTCAATGACACAGGCCCTGCCTTCAAGGTTGTGTGACTGATGTGAGGGGACTAACTGGGTTCCACCCAACCCCTGCCTGCCTTGCCTCTGGGGGCTGACAATGATCCCTGCTTAGAGGATGAATCTTGGACTCAAATTCAATTTCCGTTTCCACATGCTACCCCACAGCCACAACGTGCTCGTAGTGAGGAGCTGGTGAGATGAGTGGAAATGAGGAGGGAGGGGGGCATGTGGCCTTGGCAGCGAGATTGTGTTGGGGGGAAGGGCTGTCTGCTTCCTCTCCCTCTCTGACAAGTGCCGGCTTAACGGGGAGAACTCTGGTGCCCTTTCTCATTGGACAGAACCAAGGTTCGCTTTCTGTTTGGAGTAGAAAAAAGCCACAGAGAAGCAAAGGGCAAATCCTTGCCACGGTCGTCTGGTTTACACAGGGGAAAAGCAAACACCATTAGCCTGGCCTGCCTATCCGTTCCCCACCAGCGCCCGCCCGCTCCGGGAGCCTGGTGACCAGGGTCGGCTCTGTGTTCATGCAGAAGTTAAACAGTTTGTGTTTGAGGATGGGCCTGTTAATGCTCACCAGTGACTACTCAAATCTCTCAGGCTGGAAGATCCTGTTTCACAAGGAGGGTAGTGGTGGTGGGTGTGGTGGGGAAGCTAGGTGTTTTCTAACCAGTCAGAGAAACTGATGACCAGCATTCATCAGAAGTTAGGGGGAATCCGCCGTCTGTGGTGGCACATGGCTTTAATCCCAGTCAAGGATGGGAGGCTGAGACTGAGAATTGCTTGAGTCTGCAGGTTAGAGACCACCCAGCGCAACATAGTGAGACCTAGTCTCAAAAAAAAAACAAAACAAAACAAGAAAATAGCTGGGTGTGGTGGTGCGTGCCTATAATCCCAGCTACCTGGGAGGCTGAGGTTGGGGATCGCTTGAGTCCAGGGTACCCCAGGCAACAAGAATCTGCGGTTTTCCGGGCAACATAGTGAGACCTAGTCTCAAAAAAAAAAAAACAAAACAAAAAAACAAGAAAATAGCTGGGCGTGGTGGTGCGTGCCTGTAATCCCAGCTACCTGGGAGGCTGAGGTTGGGGATCGCTTGAGTCCAGGGTACCCCAGGCAACGAGAATCTGTGGTTCTCGGGCAACATAGTGAGACCTAGTCTCAAAAAAAAAAAACAAAACAAAAAAACAAGAAAATAGCTGGGCGTGGTGGTGCGTGCCTGTAATCCCAGCTACCTAGGAGGCTGAGGCTGGGGATCGCTTGAGTCCAGGGTACCCCAGGCAACGAGAATCTGTGGTTCCCTGGGAAACATAGTGAAACCTAGACTCAAAAAAAATTTAAAAAGAGGTCAGGGGGATCTGGAAATGGTGCAACCCAGCTGGAAGGGGCTGTCTTTGGGTGCTGACAGCTTTAAAGAAGGACAGGCTCAGCCACAGCACACAGGAACTGCGGGTGCAGGTTTTATTGTGAGACCTGGAACATCAGCGTAAGGGATTGGAGTCCATTGAGTAGGACAAGGATCTGTGACTCCACGTGGACATACACTGACAGAAAGGAAAGCTCTGCCTTACAAGAAGAAAGCCAGTTAGCAGCCATGTGGGAGGGGAGCCAGAAAAATCACAAACCACTGTCATCATCATAGCTGATGCAAGCAAGAGTCACCCCTGCCTGTTGAGATTTGTGGGTGATAGTTTGAGGAGAATGCGATCTTTAGCTTCAGAATATCTTCCCACCACATGTTCCTGGGTGAAACAGTACAAGCACCACCTTGGGGAGAATGTAGGTTTCATTCTAGGCCACCCTAGTAAAGGAAATCTTGTAAGAGAGTCTCTGGAATTTTTTGGTTTCCCAGTGCACATAAAAGTAGATTACTGTAGGGTAATCTACGAAGTGTACCAGTATTATGGGAAAAATGCAGTGCACCCACCTTAAATGTAATGCAGACAAAACCAGTGGCCAAATGACACCAACAGCCTGCAGTTGTACTGTGAAGTGCAATAGAAGGAGGTGTTGCCTATATCTCCAGAGTGGGGAAATCTGGCACACAACACCTCAACCAAATAATCAAAGGTGATTGTAAGCAAGGAGACTAGCCTACAGCTGGTGCCTCTGGGAGGGGGCTGAGGAGATCCTGCCAAAAGTGTGTCACCTGAGGCAAGCACGCTGCCACCAGCCCAACCAAACCCAGGACTTTCTGCAAAACAACCGGGTCTGTACTCTGAGGGAATGTAATGTTATTAGAATGAAGACAGACTGAGGGACTATTCCAGATGAAAGGAGACTAAAAGAGAAGTGCCAACAATGCAAGACATGAACTATTTGCTAAAAAAGGCCCTCTTGACGCAATTGGTGAAATCTGAATCAAGCTTGTCAATTAGGTAATCATATGTATTAAATCAATATGAATCCCCTGTCATTTGATCCTTGTACATGGGTGTCTAAAGAATGCCCATGTTCTTTGGAAACACCCAGAGAACTGTTTAGGAATAAAGGGGCATGGATCTGGACCTTATTAAAATGATTCTTGAAAAAAATTGTGTGTGTGTAGAAAAAGAAGGGAAAAAAGAAAGCAAGCAAACATGGTCAATGTTAGCATTTGGGGCTGTGGGTCGAGGGTATATGAGGATTCTTTTTAGTTATCTTGCAACTGTTCTTTTTTTCTTTTTGCATTTTTGCATTTTCTTACAAATGCATTGTCTAAAAATGCATTTATTTTACAGTTCTTCTTTAAAATAATTTATATATATTTATTTCACATCTTTGTAATCCCCAGGGTTCACCCACCTTCTCCCCCTCCCTAAGTTGTACACTTTAGTTTGGTTTTTAGCTTGTTTTGACTTTTCCTTCTGACCTTTTGTTTTTCCTATGTTCCATATATTAGTGAAACCATTTGGATTCTGTCTTTTTCTTTCTGACTTGTTTCTGCTAATACGATTTTTTTCTAGGTCCATCCATGTTATCTCAAATTCGTCAAATCTGTTATTTTTAATTGATGAGTGATATTCCACTGTGTATATGTACCACATCTTTCTCATCCATTCGTCCATTTTGGGACATTTGGGTTGTTTCCGTGTCCTTGCAATTATAAATAGTGCTGTAGCTGTTCTAAGACTGTCAAAATAAAAGCTTAAGAGGAAAAGTGGGAAATGAAAAAAAAAAAAAAAAAAACATGAATGGTAGTTCTGGGTCTGCTTGTCCCTGGGCTGGGCCCCGACACCCACAAGGAACTACAGGTTACAGGGAACCTACAGCTTTCCTGATAGAGCAGCAGATGGAGAAAGGTCTTGGAAAGGAGTGTATTCAAAGTAAAGCTCACAGGCCTTTTGAGATTTAGCTGTATTTTTTTTTTTAGACTAGGTCTCACTATTTTGCCCAGGGAACCCCAGACTCCTGTTGCCCAGGGTACCACAGATTCAAGCAAACCCCAGCTTCAGCCTCCCAAGTAGCTGGGATTACAGATGCGCGCCACCATGCGCACTATTTTTTGAGACTAGGTCTCGCTATGTTGCCCTGGGTGGGTCTTGAACCCGCAGACTCAAGCGATTCCCAGTCTCAGCCTCCTTTGCTAGGCTGGGATTAAAGGTGTGTGCCACCGGGCCCCGCCGTTAGCTGTCATACTAAACAGAGCTTTCTTCCATGTCCAGCCTCAGCACTAGCACTCTGGAGTCAGAGAAATGTGGGCGGTGCCTTGGCGCCCCATCTTGGCGAGGGGCTGACAGTGCTGTGTGTTGCTCAGCTGTGCTCCTGCCTTGCAGCAGGCCATGCTTGTGGTCAGGAAGGAGTGCCTCGTGAGGGATGCTTGCGTAGCAAAGATCCATGAGGCTGAGATTTTTGCAATTATTCCTCTATAAAGTTATTGTGCAACCTGTCTGAGGCCGGGCGGGTTCACTGTTGATTTGGGCAAACTGGAAAGGAATCTTGGAGCCTTTGCTAGAACTGTGTAGGGCCAATGAGTTGATCAGGCTTTCTGGCCTTCTGCCATTAGCCTCTATGCCTAGTACCTGCGGTGCTGCGCCCTTCCCATGGTTGCACATACCTGGCCCTATGGACGAGCATAAGGGTAGGTGTGCACACCGGCCTGGGACAAAGCACCGGGTGGGAGAACATGAAAAGGAGAACACGACGAATATAAAGGAGAATGTGAACAACACAAAAGAGAGCCCAGAGAAAGAGCGTGAAGATTCCTCGGGGTTTGGGGGACTCACCTGCTTCTCAGTCCCCCTGGCTCTGGCCCTTCCCTGTCCTGCCCAGCCCATGGTGGCACGACAATGGCTATCATGAACAGGATGTTCGGTACAGACAGAGAAGACACGCCAAGTGGCATAGACATCCGGACGGTTCAACACAAAATCTGACAGGCTTTTAAGGCTGCCACAGGGAACCAGGCAGACAGCAGGCAGCCAGGTAGCAACCCAGACTCCAGTCACCATGATCTCTCTTCTCTCTCAGTCTCTCATTAACTCTCTTATCTCGGCCCAGATGCCTGGCTTTATATATGTGTATGCCCCAAGTGCACCAGCTTCTCAACCCAGATGTCTATAATCATAGGTGGCTGGGCCCAACCTTCACTTCCCGTTTTTTTTTTTTTTTTTTTTTTTAAACAATAACACATTGTTACATATGGGCAAAGAAACTTAGGAAAACAAAGCCACAAGCAGAGGCCTCTAACAGTGGGAGGCAAAAAGAAGCTTGAGTGTCCCTGTTCCTCACAGGGGTGCAATCCTTCCTATCTCACTAATATGTGGTCCGAAATGAAGGGAAACTCAAATGGAATGTATCCGAGGCATGGGAGGGACCACGGTGCCTCTTCTGGGTGGGAAAGGCAAAGCTTGTCTTGAAATTCTAAGGTTGAGGAGGTTTTGCTTCAAGAATCCTATCCCCATGGCTGGTAAGGCAGCAGCTGGGAAGTGGTTTCAGTTGCTAGAAGCTGGACTACGAGCAAGACACACAATAAAATGAAATACTTCAATGTCAGCTCCATTTTGAAAAGAATTAAGGTGCAAATGTTTAGAAAACAGTCCAGGATTTCACATCACTTTGACCAGTGGGTCAAGCAGACAAATATTTAGTGAGTTTCTGGACTCAAGAGGAAAGAACGGGAATATCAGGCACCGGAGAGATGACCAGGTGCTTATAAACAAACACTGCCTGCTGACTTCACAGATAGCACTCAAGGACCCCAGCTGGAAAAGAGCAAGAAGTGGCATCCCCGACCACCCAGTCCATTTCCTTGGCTAAGCTGCTTCTTGCCAGGCAAGCTTTAAAAACATTTTCTTTTTTTTTTTTAAAGAGGCTGAGCTGTGAGTCTGCTGTTCTTTCAGATGTTTCAAGAGTGGTCATAGTTACACAGTATTTTCCTTGATTTTAGTTTCACAGGTGCATGGGATCTGAGCTGCTTCATGAGAGCTCAAAGTGTGTGTGTGTGTGTGTGTGAGTGTGAGGATGATGATGGTAATATGTAGTGGGGTGGGATTTGCAACTGGGAAGACTCATCACCCCACACCAGCAGTTCAGCACTGGGGTTAAATGATCCAAAGTTGTGGGTTCTTCCAAACCCACCTCTATCACTTCCTAGATTTGGCATCGCCAGGTGAATTTCTTAGCTTCTGTGAGCATCAGTTGTTTAATCTACAGTGTGGAAATAACATTTCTTGCTTGGTAGGCTTGATATGAAAATGAAAGAAGTATGTAAGGCATTCACTAAAATGTCTGGCATACTGCCAGTACTTTTAATTATTAGAAGTTAACATTTGAGTGTATACCATGCATCAAATACTGTTTTAGGAAATTTCGTGTATTAATTGATTTTAATTTTACAACAATCTTTTAATGTTGGAGCCAGTATTTTATAGACAAGTAGATGGATATAAAAGTTATAAAGTGGTACAGTGTAGCTGTTACTGTTTCTAATATTTTAATATCGGTTTGTAATACTTTATAATTATTCTATATTCCATATATTAAACTAGTAGCCCGTTATATTAGTATAATGTGTCTTGATAGGTTCTGTTGTTTTCCTAGGGCACTAATTACAAGTAAGAAGTGGCTTGAGATCCAGTTTTGGTAAAAGGAAACGGTCCTCTTGATAGAAACCATAAGTATAGTTTCATCTAATTACCAGCAGGTGGCAGTGCACAATAATACTTGAACTTGAATCTAATTTCAAGGGAAGGGACTTGGTACAGGAAAAGCCTCAGAAACAGAATTAGGACCCGGAGTGCAGGTGCTTTGCCGCGTGGCAAAGTTCAGAGCAGGCAATGTGCTAAGTCGTTCAGTTACGATCTCCTTTTAATTCTTGGTGACTATGGTACCACCAGATGGCAGGGCCTCCTCTGGTTGGGCTGAGAATAACTGATTCTGTGTGTGGCTCCTGCCACTGCCCAAGCATCTGATGCTGTCTCACTACAGGGAGCAATGTCCTCCTGCCTGTACCATCTCTGTGCTGCCTCCCTGTCGTCCAACTGTCCCTGTTCGTGATGTCAACTGTTGTGCAAGCTCACCAATCTGGGCATGTTCTTTTCTGGTTCCAGCAGTTCCACAGACACAGAAGGCAAGGCAGGTCAAGGTCAAACTGAGGGGTGGGGTCTAGGAGGCAGAGGAGCCCCCCCAAGATCCCCAGGAATCTTCAGTTTCCTTTCCTTGCCTCACATTTTCTTCACATTCTCTCTTTGCTGTGTTCTCTCACCTGCTCTCGTGCTCCCCGGCTCCTTCCCCCCCTCCCTGTGATGCTACCCTTTTATCCTTTCCTCCCAGGTCCAGGTGAGCCCACTCACACATGCACACACCCCCTGGGCCAGGCATGCATGTTGATGGGAGCATTCAGCACCCCAGGTGCTGGTCATAGAAGCTAATGGCAGAAAAAGCCAGACCAACTCATTTCCCTGACCCTCCCCATCTCATGTGGTTCCCGGCTCTTCCAGTACCTGCACAACCAACTAACCATGTAACAGCCCTCTGTTTGAAGGAGGGGTTCCCATTTCTGACTGAACCTTGCCTAATACAAACAACACCTTAGCCAAATGCCTTCTGGCTAAGTCACTAAATAATATACAACAACAGTACTGGACTCCACACAAAACCTGGTGTTACTTGACCTAGAGTAGTTCCCCCTTATCCTTAGTTTTGCTTTCTGAGGTTTCAATTAACTGCAGTCAACTGCAGCACCAGAATATTATGTATCATAAAATATCGAGAGAGGTCGTATTAGTGTAACTTTCATTTTTGAATAGTGTTATAATTGTTCTATTTTATTATTACTGATTTCTTCTAGTACTTATCAGTTGAATTTTATCATAGCTATAAAGTATATAAGAAAAAACAGAATATAGGACTTGATACTAGCTTCAGGCATCCACTGGGCATCTCAGAATGCAAGTCCTGTGGGTTGGGGGGGGGTTGCTAGACATGGGGCTTTTGCTGCCTGCCTTACAGAGGAGGGGGCTTCAACAGTGGCTGGGGATGGAAGGTGCCCTTTCGTTGTTGCCAACATCCCTTGCCCTCCTACATCAGTCTGTTTACTCCGCCATAGAGTTTCTAGGCACATCTTTCTTCCAAACTCATACCCACCTCCTATATATATATTCTAAAACTGCCACTGGAGAAAGCACAGAGAATTTAGGAATCTCCATACTATTTTCACTAATCTCATGAAAATAGTCAACACGAGTGATCAGTCTGAGTGAAGTGATTAGTAAATGAATTTGGTTGTTCTTTATGTCATCTACCAGGTGGGAGGTACTCCCTACTGTTAGGATAGGCATCAGCCTGCACGAACACATTTCTCTCTAGCAACCAGGGGCAGGAAGCTGATTTTAGTATGATCCCAAATGTCACAGTAAGTCTCCAATTCAACAGTTTAAAAAAATTATGTAAAGCTCTTCAGGGTTGGTAATCCAGAATAGGTGTGTGCTGGTCAAAGCGCTCTGAAGGAATGTTGGAAACATCATGACACTAATCATAGACAGCTCTGCAGAGAAGATGGCTGAGACCACAGAGAGGACTCAACTAACCACACACTATCTCACTGCAGCACTGTTTACAGTTGTCATGATGTGGAAACAACCCAAATGCCCCCAAAGAGATAAATGGATCAAAAAATTGTGGTATAGTCACACAGTGGAATACTATTCAACAATCACAAAGACATACATGGCCATTTGTGAGAACATGGATGGAACTAGAAGGAATTATGCTAAGCAAAATAAACCAGAAGGAAAAAGATAAATATCGGATGGTTACCCTTATGTGCAGAAACCAAACAAAAGGTCAAGGAAAAGACAAAACTAGCAAGCTGCTCATTGAGCTGAGGCAAACAGCAGGGACCAGGAGGGAATATGGTGATGGTTCACAGGTGCTATGGTGGAAAAAGAACTATGGGGACCACATCTGGGCAGAAAAAGCAAATACTGCACAAAAATGAACAATGATGTGAGAAAATTTAAAAAATTAAATATATATCCTAGGGCTGTGAAAAAAAATAAAATCACAGATTTTTGCCAATGATATGGAATGAAATTCTCCTCCAAATTTTGCTACTTGGGGAGGAGCCTGTTTATAGAAGAACCATGAGGCTGTGTCACTGAAAGCTGAACCAAGCTTGTTGTTCCAGGAAAGCCTTCAGAGTACCAAGATTCAGACCCCGCTGAAGAGGGTGGGCTGTGTGTCTGTGCCTGACTATCTAGATCTAGGCTTTGGGGTCCTGAAAATATGAACATGTGGACTTCGGAGAATCCTCAGAAAACACAGTTTATTTGAGAAGCTCTTTAAGTGCTGATGTGAAGATGATGTGTTTTCACATCACAAGTGCAAGACATATATCTCTTCACATGGGATGGGCAGGGCTCCTTCTAGCACATTCTTGGCTGCCACAGTAGCAGCATCTGACAAATAACCCAGCTGTGGGGTCGATGACCTGACTTTAGCTCTCAGGATATTTAATAACGTAATGATGGAGCTGATGATAAAAACAGTAAACGTCCATAGAGCTTCCTATATAGCAGGTGTTAATCTACAGACTTTACATTCAGAATCAATTCTCATTATGTGCGAATTCATCGACTTGCTAACATTTCTTTATTCCAAATACTCGGGGTGTGTGTGCAGTCATCCAAAGACATGCACAGGGTCACAAAAATGTATGGTGTTGGATGCATGAAAATCTAGCTAAGGGCAGAGGCGATGCTGTCTTCTTATTTCAGCTCTCTTACAGCAAACATGTGTCTTTTCAGCTATTGACTGCCACATTTTTCACATTTTTGTGCTTTTCTGTTGATGAGTTCCTTGTTTAAAATGGCCCTGAAGCACAGTGCTGAGTGCTATCTAGTGTTCTGAAGAGAAGGCTCAGAGCTAGAGGCTTAGAATAAAGTAGTTCGGGGTAATCCCCACATCCTGGAGCAATGAAACCACAAAGCAGCTAGAGCATCCACCTCACAACAGAGTGCCTCATAGGAAACATGTGTATAGGACTTGTGCAGGAATCACAGTGTTGTTAGCTCTGGAGAGATCTATATCTCTGTGTATGTATGTACACAAGAATCTATCTGTCTAAAAAGATACTCTTAACCAGATGCACACATAAAATCAACTCATGTATTGATTGACTGAAAAATATTGTGACCAGGTATAGATTTGGTGTGATCTATATCCCTGTGTATGTATGTACACATGCATCTTTCAGTCTGTTTGTCTGCCTGACTCTCTCTCTCTCTATCTGTCTGTCTGTTTTTCTGTCTGTCTGTCTATAAAGATACTCTTAAACAGATGTACACATAAAATCAGCTCCTGTATTGATTGACTGATAAATATATTGTGACCAGGTGAGACTGTTGCTTCTGGGACCCTACTCAAAGGATCATTATGTGAGGGAGAGGTTAGTCTTTTCTGCAGAAAGCCCAAATTATCCAAAGAACAGACTGACTAGCTTTCTATGTGATGTCTGAGCTGGGTCCTGCTTCATCTCACACATTTTAGAATTGTGTCCCCAAACAACAAAAGTGAAAGGAAATGACAGAATCAAACCTGAGTGAAGTAGAAAGAGAGAGACTTTGGGGATCACTCTGTCTCCTGCTTTAATGTTTCAGGTAATAAAAACTGTAGTGAAAGACTGAGTAAGAGAAAATTTAATGGAGGAAGGGATGAATAAACTTTTTTCCCAAAGTATAATAAAAGGAAAGAAAATAGCTCACCGGCTATGGAGACTGTCCATTAGGTTTCTCCAGAGGATTAACTTCTCTATCTGCAATGACAAGAAATTGGAAGTTGAGGTCTCCAAGTGGCTTCGTTTCACACAAGTTGTATTTTGAAAGAGACAGCAGGAAGCGTTCCCTGAGGGTCACAAGTAGCCGGTAGGGAGCTATAGCGAGGAAGGTTTTCCTGCCTGAAAGAGTCAGGCAGACAGACACTTTGAAATTCACCAGGCCTGGGTTTGCAACTAAATTTCAAATTTACCCAATTTTAGCATTTCACTTACACAATTGTAAGATTTAAAAAAATATTTTAATTGAAGCAACATTAGCTAATACAGTGAGATTTAAATGGCCCACTATGTAACTTTAGCATAGGTCCTGCATGCTGGAATCAGTCGATAATCATAAGTCACCGCTGTATGTGTCACTGCTGACAAATATTACAAATATTACAGGACAATACACCACTTCTTTGATGGTTAAGTGAGCAGGAAAATATTCAAGAAAATTGCTTTTTGAAGACAGCTCAGACAGTCTTTAATTTCAATGAATACAAGTAGAGTATTTCAATAAAATAATCTCGTAAGTAGCTTTGTTTATAATGAAATAAATGATGCATAGAACCCAAGAAAGTAAGCACATGCGCATGATTTTTTTTTTTACCAATTTCTGAGGCTATTAAAATAACTTCCCTTATATCAGCATGCCTTTCATGAGAAATGCCTTTATCAGATGCCCATGTAAATTAAACAAGTGTGTACCAATTACACAAAGAAGAATAAGACATGGTATATCCATGAACAGCTTAAAACAAAAACTTATAATATCCAGAGATAGAATAAGAATTTTTCAAACTCTAATTACTATAAAGATCATGTATCAAAATTTAGAAAAAAGTGAAGATACATCAAAGAAATATTTCCCCCCAGGATGTCATTTTAATATTTAATAGAATAAATTATTAAACAAACAAACAAACAAACACACACACCTTTGGTCTAGCTGCTTTGGTTGTGCCTTAAGTAATACTGATTTGTTGGGTGAGATGGCACTGATAATACACTGAGTTGTACATGGTGAAGTCCAGTGACTAGTACACCCAACAGCACAAGGCATCATGGGAATCTGGGTTGTGGGGATGGGGCCATGAGAGGGAAGGAAAAAGCAGTTAAGCAGAGAGAACAGTTGAAAGCACAAGGTAGGAAAGCATATGATTTGTTAAAAAGGAACTATGTTGCAGACTTTGGGGGTGCACATGGTATGTGTTATCAGGTTATTGAGACCCTTGAAAACAGGCCTGGTAGGTGGCCTGTATGGTGGTGCATGCCTGTAGTCCAAGTGCTGGGAGGCAAGAGGCCTGGGATCACTTGAGTTTCTGGTTTTGAGACTACCCCAGGCAACACAGCGAGACCTGGTCTTGAAAAAGCAGCCAGGCACGGTAGTGGGTGCCTGTAATCCCAGCTACCTGGGAGGCTGAGGCTGCGGATTGCTTGAGTCTGCAGGATCGGGACTACCCCGGGCAACACAAGTCTCAAAAGACCTAGTCTCAAAAAAAAAAAAAAAAGCAGGCCTGGTAGACCAAATATGACATGACTGGCAAAGAGTGTCTTCTGCAGCACTGAGGCTACTAGAAAGCTTCACCTGTTAGTAATAGTGGGGAAAATGAGAAGGGCTTTTTTAGCCATTTTCGTAGAGAGAGACCTGCTAAGAGTGAAAAGAGTCTGCTTATGGTGGTATCAAAGGGAATCCAAAGAAAGAACAAATCTGGAAAACTATTTTTTAAAGTTTTCCTTAATTTTCAATGTAAATATTTTATCTCTGCTTTTCCTTGTTTCTCTTAGTGCTGGTTTCTCCATATTTTATTCATATCCATTCTCCACATATTATACATATCTTGGAAAAGCTATGTTGTCTCAGCACTTGTTTACTTATATGTAAAATGACAATTCTAATAGGTAGCTAGGACTTAGTCACTAGGGGTAAGTGAAATAACACAGCAGAATACTGAGCTTGGTGGCTGGCATAGACAACCATCTACACACATGGACAAACAATCACAACATAAGCTATGATTTCTCATTCAGCTGCTGTCATCACCATCATCACTGATCACCAGTTTTCTGCCACTCACTGGAAGTTCCTTAAAATCCAATGAGTGTGTTATCGGGGGGATAGGGACACCCCCGTTTAAATTTTTTCTTTCTATGGGTTCTCCCGCCTGCGCGCAGCAGCTGTTTAGATATCAACCTTAACAACCAGGATAGACAAGAGATTTATTTACAGATACGGAAAAAAACTAAACCGAAAGAGTCTACACTTTTACAAATGTTTTAAACAGAATAGAGCCCCACTTCTGCTCCTCAAGGAGCTTTGTGGGGTTTACCTCAGTCTTAGGGCACTTTTGGTTGGAAATGCCAGGACCTTGACTCCCAATCCTGTCGCTCCAGTTGGTACCAGATGAATTCAACCAACACAGGTGGGGCTTAGATGGTCTTTTAAAGGCAGGCCTTTCCGAGTGTCACCGTGGTTTTGCACTTCACCCGGGTCACCTCTCCTCCGCCTTCACACAGGTCTTGCTCCTCAGGAACTAAGTGCTGGGGAGGTGAGCAAGCTCTAGAGGACCCAGCCGGGTCCTTCTTCCAAGGCCCTAAACCTCTGCGCCTGATCCCAAACTCCAGGCTCGCGCTTTTACTCCACTCTCCACGCTCCTCTCCAAAATTGTAATAATAGGGTGTGCCCTCCCCCATGTCTCCTGTTTAAGATTGCAGATTTCAAGGACAGGTAATGTTAAAATGGGAGAATAACCTTAGCTAAAATTTCCCTTCAGGGGATGCAGGGGGAAGAAAGAAGTAAAATAGTCAAGGTGAAACAGATTTCCTGGGAGGCGGGAAATCAGGGTATATAAAGGGTGTGCAAACAAAAAAGGGGAGTTCGTTTCAGGATTCAATTGGATTGGGATTCCAATATGGAGAGGAAATGGGAATCGGCCATCTTGTAAAGATGTGAGCCATGTGAGCTTGGCCATGTGGCCACCGAGGGCCTGCAACCCTCGGCTGACCCAGACTGGCAGCATGTGTGCTGAATGCAGTTAAGGAGTCTGCAGATTTAAACTCCGTGTTGGAGTTTGCTTTGCTGAGTTTAATTTGTGTCTGAAAGAGGCTGGGCAAAAGTTAGGCCTGAGAAGAAAGTGAACTTTGCTGGTTTGGCACTATGGAGTTCCTGCTACCTGAAGGTAACAAGGAGAAGACAGCATGGAAGACAAGGAGGAGCAGTCAAAGGAACATGTCTTCAAGCGTCTGGAGATGGACTTTGTCTGGACATTGGTGAGATGATCAGGACTGAGAGACTGAGGATTTTGAGGCAATCTGGGAAAGGACTTTAAACAATACCGAGAAAGGGTTTGGTCAATGTTAAAGTATTCTAAGTCTTACATGTTTCTTTTGTAATTATAGGATAATTAAAAATCACTTTGTTAAAAATAAATTAGTTTGCACTGCACTGATAGTCTTACATTGGTTTAGTATTTTAGTTAAAAAGGCTGGGGATGGTGGTAAGAACCCACGAGTGGAAAGTTTAAACTGTTTTAAAGTTTTTCTTTTCTGCAGTTTTTGGAACTGAAAGCAGAGAGACGCTTGGTAGCTGATGTTTGCATATCAATGGTAAAGGTGATCAGTGAAAATGCTAATGAAGAGTGTGTAGCCTGCTTTGGAGAGAGAAGCAGGCAGATAGCTGTATCCAGTTAAGGTTAAAGGTGGATGCAAAAAAACTGCTTGGGAGAAAAAAGCAAGCAGATAGGGGTAAACAGTTAAGTAGAGTCAGAAAGTCTCTTTTCACCCACTTTCAAGTGTATCACATTAACTTTGATTCTTCAAAAAAGACCTTCTTCAAGCAGGACTTCTACCAGTATAGGATGTATAGAATTGTAGGAAGGAAAAAAGCCAGACCTCAACGAGAGAAGGGATTTATGTGGCAAAAGAGGGAATTATTAAAATTATTCTTGGAGGCTGACAAATGGAAAGAATGGTGGTTCTGTTAATAGGGTGGCTGGAAGGAGAAACAAGGAATCAGAAGGCAACAGTTCACCTACTGAGCTGAAGTGATGAATGCAAGGATCGTAAAAGCAAGACAGCAGCCAGAACATATGCATCCAGTCAACTTTCACTAAAAATTAAGATATATTTACACCCGCAGGGAAAAACAGAGGATAAAAACTGGAAGTTCACGAATGGGAAGTAATGGAACCGGTACATCCATAGTGTGAATGAACAGTCAACATTAGCAATGCAGAGATGGTAGGACTGAATGGTTTTAGGAGAACAGGAATTAAGATGGGAGGACTAAAATCAGTATAATGTGCAAAGTGTTTAAAAAGCAGTTAAGTTCCTAAACCCCTTTCTATACTCCTGGTTTGGGAGGATTATCTACTTTCCATGTCACCAAGAACATTAGCTTAGTGTTTACAAAGTGTCAAAATAAGGTTTCTGAATCAGGAATACAGGAGAGAACACACAGCAGAAGACAGGGGTTCTGAACTCAAAACCGGGGGATTAAGTGACTATGTGTCCACTAAATGCTACAGCCTCAGTCAGCCCCCATCCTCGGTTCTGAGTATGCTTCCTTTTGGCTGACCTTCAGACATTATCCAACATGAAATTCAGAGACTAAAAGCAAGCAACCAACTAATTAAATCTTGAAGCAAAGATTAGGATAAAACAAAAACAATTGACAACAGTGATATTTATGTCACTTGCATTCACAGAGTATACAAAGGTATTTAAGAAATCAGAGAATGGTAAGGACAACACATTTTTTTGATATTTAAATAGGACAGTGAAAATGAGTGTTCTAGTAGTAGAGAGCCTACAAGAAAAAGATAAAGAAATCTCAGAGAAGGCAACCAAAGAGATAAAAATGTAAAAAAATCTAATAGTAAAGATTAAAAAAAAAAACCCAACAAGCAAAAACCATTGGGGAGGTCCAGTAAACATCTAAAAGGAAATCTAGGAAGAGAAAACAAGTAAAAGGAGGGGAAGAACTCATCAATAAACATTTCAGAAAATTCACACAGCTGAAGGATGTGATTTTCTAGAGAAAAACACTGAGACGTTGCCCAACATAGTGATAAAAATAGATTCAACTAAAGCATCTTCGTCCCTTGTGGAAGATAAGAATGTAAATGGAAAAAAAAAATCAAGAAATGGTAATAGAAGCATCCATTTAGAGAAACAGAGACAACCCACCAAAACAATCAGCTCAAACAGTGATTTGAGGGTAGAAAAATGTCCTCATCAGTGAGCTTCTTATGGTTTGGGAGGACACGTGGTCTTCTATGAGCAAAGTCATGAGACAAGATAAACTAGGTAGAGAGTGAGCTGTAGCCAAGATGGTGTTGAAAGGGCCCACGCACATCCGTTTATTTAACTGCCATTAATGGTTAACATGCAGTGCTGGGGCCAGGTCAAGTTGATAGGGGTGCCACCCCCCCATTGTCTCCTGTTTAAGATTGCAGATTTCAAGGACAGGTATGCTAAAATGTGAGAATGACCTTTGTTGGAATTTCCTTTCAGAAAGATGCAAGGGGGAGGAAGAAGTGAAATTGTTCAGGTGTGGTTCCTGGAAGGCGGGAAATCAGGGTATATAAAGGGTGTGGAAACAAAGACAGGGATCCCTGATATGGAGGTCAGATGGATAGATTAATGGAGGAGAGAGATTTGAATTCAGATTTGGGATCGGCCATTTTGTAGGGTAAAGATGTGAGCCATGTGAGTTTGGCCATGTGTGGCCAAGGCCTGGAGCCGCCTCTGACTGGCCCGGGCTACCTGCCTGTGTGCTAAAGGCAGTTAAGAAGTTTGCAGATTTGAACTCTGTGTTGGAGTTTGTTTTGCTGAGTTTGACTTGTGTCTGGAAGAGGCCGTGCAAAAGTTAGGCCTGAAAAGAAAGTGAACTTGGCTGGGTCCGGTACCATGAAGTTCCTTCAACGACCTGGAGGACAAGGAGAAGACAGCATGGAGGAGCTTAAGCACACCAAAGGAGCACGCCAAAGAAAGGTGTCTTCAAACACGTGGATTGAACTCTGACTGGCTGACATTGGTGAGATGATCAGGACTGAGAAACTGAGGATTTTTGGGCAATCTGGGAAAGGACTTTGGACAATGCTGAGAAAGGTTTTGGACAATGTTAAAGTAACTGGAGTTTTACTGACAAGTTTCTTTTGTAATAATTAGGAAATCATTTTGTTAGAAATAAATTAGTCTGCACTGATAGTCTTGCTTTGACTTGGTACTTTGGTTGAGAAGGTTGGGGATGGTGGGGAGAACCCACGAGAGTTTAAAAGAGGGTAAACTGAGACAAACTAGTCTAAAGTTTAAACTGTGTCTTTAAGTTTTTCTTTTTTGGGTCTGAAAGAGGAAAAGAAAGCAGAGAAAGAACAGCTAGCTGGCTTTAGAATATCAATGGTAAAGGTGATCAGTGAAAATGCTAATGAACCGGTGTGTGGCCAACTTCCTAGGGAGAGAAGACTTCCTAGGGAGAGAAGCAGGCATAGGTGTGGCTACTTCAAGTTAAAGGCAAGTGCTAAGGAACTGCTAGTAGCCTGTTGCGTAGTGAGAAGCAGACCTGTATGGGTTTAAGCCAAGGCAAAAAGTCTTTACTGGTCACCCTATTTCAAAATGCTAGTAGGAAATCATGACAAGAGGCAGAAGATAGAAAACCTGCAGCTCGGCGAGGTGGGCAAAACATCAACAAAGCATTACAACCGAGTGACACAACAGATCTCATAAAGCATGAAAATTGGGAAATCAACATTAACTTTTCAGGACATTCTAGAAGTCAATGTTAACTTTTCAGAACATTCAGAACATTCTAGTCAAGGCAGCAATGACTAGGCATGGAACTATTCAATCTAGCTACATACATTAAATGCTCAGGTGTTGGTTATAACAGTCCCATTTCAAGTGCTCTTAAAAGCCACATGTGACGTGTGGATACTGTTAAAAGATAAGCCGAGGCATATAACAATGTTAAGGTGAACGCAGGAGATTAAGATGATGGTTCATGGGTGACATGGTAGTGGAAGAACCTTGGTATACACAACAATGTAAAAAAAATATATATGTATATATGCAGTCAAAAAATTTTAAATGTGAAGTTTATTTTTGCAATAGTTGTTCCAAATTGGGTCACACCAAACAGGAAGTGGTTATGACCACGCCCAGCCTGCCATTGCCCCTCCTGGGAGCCAGAAGAGGGACTTGGAGAAAATGCAGAAGCCAAGAAAGGGAAGTATGGGGTGGCAAAGGCAGAAAGCCTGGCTGATTGTGTGAAATTGGCCATCCTGAATGTTTTGTTGTCACCTTCAGGCTTCAATTGGGGCTGGCTTAAATGGTCACATCATTCTAACGGTGTCTGATTTAACCCCACAGCACTGAACAATGTGGCCTGTCATTTTCCTCACTGCAGACTGTTCTATTGGATTGTGCTGGCTGAGAAAGTTGATCTCTGCACCTTCAGTACGCTAACCCCCTGGGGGAGTCACATTCCTCCTGTCTGTTAGTAAACACAGCCTGACACAGCTTGATAGTTAACCAGCTCAAGTTGTCTGCATGCAGAATGGAATCTCACTCCTAGAAATGTAGTTGTCAGGTGGAGCCACCCCTGGAGTTGGGAAGAGATATTTCCTGCAGCTCCTGATCCAGTCTGACCACCCACAGATGTTGGGGGCAATGCTGGTGGTGGCCTGTGACTCTGAGCAACTCCTGACTGGAAAGCTGGCAAGTCAGGGAGAATGCCAGGCTTCCCAGTCAGACTGTTAGCTCCATTACTTATTAGCTCTGTGGCCTCAAGCAAAGCTTTTTTTTTTTTTTTTTTTTTTTTTTTTTGAGACTAGGTCTTACTATTCTTGCCCATGGAACTGCAGGCTCACATTGCCTGGGGTACCACAGAATACCCAGCCTCAGCTTCCCAGGTAGGTGGGATTACAGACACGCACCACCACATCCAGCTATTTTTTGGGAACTAGGTCTTGCTATGTTGTCCCAGATGGAACTTGAACAGTGATCCCCAGTCCCAGCTGCGCTCCATAGGTTGTTGCTACAGGCACACGCCACTGTATCTGGCTACAAGCAACACTCTTAACCTCTTTGGGCCGTGTGTGTGCATGTGCATGTGTGCACATGTTTAGATAATGCAGGAATCAATAAACAGGAGGCAGAAGTACAGACACATAAACTGCCTTTCTTACTGTTTTAATCTCCAACATTCCAGAGGGCCCCTCTCTGGAGAAGAGAGCTTTCTGCACCTCTGTTGGGTAACCAACCTAGTTCTTGTAGGTTCATCATTGGTTCTAGCAGCCAAAAAATATTGGAGCCCTTCTGAAACAGGGTCTAAAGAAGACTTTCTGACTTTCACTTTAACTGGTTACACCTATCTGCCTGCTTCTCTTTCCAAAGCAGGCTACACACTCTTCATTACCATTTTCACTGATCACCTTTACCATTGATATGCAAACAACAGCTACCAGCTTCTCTCTGCTTTCTTTCCCTCTTTCAGACCTAAAAAGAAAAACTTTAAAACAGTTTAAACTTTCCACTCGTGGGTTCTTACCACCATCCCCCGCCTTCTCAACCAAAATACCAAACCAATGAAGACTATCAGTGCAGTGCAGACTAATTTATTTCTAACAAAATGATTTCTAATTATCCTAATAATTACAAAAGAAACATGTAAGACTCAGAATACTTCAACATTGCCCAAAACCTTTCTCAGTGTTGTCCAAAGTCCTTTCCCAGATTGCCCCCAAATCCTCAGTCTCTCAGTCCTCATCATCTCACCAATGTCCAGACAGAGTCCATCTCCAGACGCTTGAAGTCATGTTCCTTTGACTGCTCCTCCTTGTCTTCCACGCTGTCGCTGTCTTCTCCTTGTCACCTTCAGGTAGCGGGAACTCCATGGTGCCGAACTGAAGCTGGGACCCAAAGATGAACCCAGTTTTGAATATGGGCATTGTAAACAAAGATGGGGGAATGAAGCCGGGACCCAAAGATGAACCCAGTTCCGAATATGGGCATTGCAGACACCTGCATCTGAAAAACAGAGACTAAAACTAGCCTGAGGCCAGTTCCCCCCTTTGAGAGTAAAGTGGTTACTCTAAAAGCAACCAGGGCAGACTGGGGTTATGTAATGTAGGGTCCTGAGGTCGAAGTCCGGCCCAGAGGGAAAAGGGAGGTAACACACAAAGGGGGGATGGTCAATAGGAAGCAGGGAGAAGGATAAATAAGAGGGGAGGTGGAGTGTATGGACACAATTTTGGAGAGGAGCGTGGAGTGGAGTGAGAGCGAGAGCCTGGAGATTGGGATCAGGCGCGGAGGTTTGGGGCCTCGGAAGAAGGACCCGGCGGGGTCCTCTGGAGCTTCCTCACCTCCCCAGCACTTGGTTCCTGAGGAGCAAGACCTGTGTGAAGGCGGAGGAGAGGTGACCCGGGTAAAGTGCGGAGCCACGGTGACACCCGGACAGGCCTGCCTTTGGGAGACCATCTGAGCCCCACCTGTGTTGGTTGAATTCATCTGGTACCAACTGGAGCGACAGGATTGGGAGTCAAGGTCCTGGCACTTCCAACCAGAAGTGCCCTAAGACTGAGGTAAACCCCACGAAGCTCCTTGAGGAGCAGAAGTGGGGCTCTGTTCGTTTGGAACATTTGTGAGGGTGTGGACTCTTTCGGTTTGGTTTTTTTTTTCCGTATCTGTAAATAAATCTCTTGTCTATCCTGGTTGTTAAGGTTGATATCTGAGCAGCTGCTGCGCGCAGGCGGGAGAACCCATAGGAAGGAGGAATTTAAATGGGGGTGTCCCTATCCCCCGATAACAGAACCAGCAAAGTTCACTTTCTTCTCAGGCCTAACTTTTGCACGGCCTCTTTCAGACACAAGTCAAACTCAGCAAAACCAACTCCAACACGGAGTTCAAATCTGCAAACTCCTTAACTGCATTCAGCACACATGCTGCCTGCCAGCCTGGGCCAGCCAAGGGTTGCAGGTCCCCGGTGGCCACATGGCCAGGCTAACATGGCTCACATCTTTACAAGATGGCCGATTACCATCTCTCCTCCATTGAACCTCTATCTCTATCCCCTCTCCATATTGGAATCCCAATCCAATCGAATCCCTCTCTTTGTTTGCATACCCTTTATATACCCTGATTTCCCCCTTCCAGGAAACCTGTTTCACCTTGACCATTTCACTTCTTTCTCCCCCTGCATCCCCCTGAAGGGAAATTCCAGCTAAGGTCATTCTCCCATTTTACTATACCTGTCCTTGAAATCTGCAATCTTAAAAAGGAGACAATTGGGGGGGGGGGCACACCCTATCACTTGGAGTTCTCTTCTTTAGGTTTTAAATTAATCGGCAAAGAAACAGCCACTTGAGTTTCTCCTCTCTCCCTCCATCTCCTCTCTCCCCCAGGATGATGCCACCCTTCTAGCGCTGCCTCCTAGGCCCAGGTGAGCCCACTCACACATGCATATGTCTGCTGCGCCTAGGCATAGGTACAATCATGGCGAGGCCCATACCACAGGAGCTGGCCATACGCGCTAATGGAGGAAGGAGCCTGAGGAAATCATTTACCCTACAACCTCTCACTTCTAATTGCTATCTTGGCTTTATTAAATAAGCAGATTTATCATGGAGGAGAAACTTAAGTGCCTATAATAGGGAAGGTAATTTCTATTCAAACAAAGGAAGGAAGGGGAAAGCTCTGACATGCCGGACCCCTGACAGGTAAGTGATGTAGTTATGGAGGTAAGTCATTTTCAGTGACTTACCAAGGTGAGGTATCCCTGAGGGATATGAGGAAGATGGCTGAAGAGGAAGGCTGGTGGGTGGTGGGGAAGGAGGCACCTTGGAAAAGAAACCCACAAGAAGCAGCTGTGAATGTTGTGCCAAAGGCAGGGCTTGACGAGATTAACAATTCACAGCAACAATGGAGACAATATGTTCCAATCATGGGGGGGGGGGAGGGGGGACGGTCCTAGTGTTAATGAAGGTACATTTCATCAGCTCATGACTTATCCATAGGCAGGCTTCTGTTCGAGTTTATTCCACAGAGTACAGTCCATCTCTGTTATCTTCTTTAAGGTCCATGAGAAGAAAGCTTTTTTCCAAGTAGAGTTAAATTTTAAATAAAAATCCCAGTTAGCAACCAGACTAGTGGGAAGAACTAACTTTTCCTTCTAATTTGTAAATGCATTCACACTTGTTTTCAGCTTCTTTTTGAGGGGTTTCTCTCACCCTCCATCCCCTCCCCCAAGCAGGGTCAACATCTGAATAGAGAGAAAAGATCTCCAGCGGGGCTCCTTTCTTGGAACAAGCTTTGCAAGCTTTGCAACATCTTCCTTGGATACGATTCAGCTGGGGGCCTTCCCCAGATTCCAGGAGGAATTCCTGCATCCCCACACAGGGGCCCCTTTGTTGCCTGAGGTTATGAGAAGTTAGCCACAGCTTTGCACAAGGAAATATCTTTTCCTTGTGTGAAGTAATGATCAAAGAGAACTGCCATTTAAACCAAAGAAAACAAAACCACGATTTATATCTAGAATCACTACTGAAAAAAAGAAAGATCCTAGTTATTTCAGCAAAGAGCAATCATCGTAGCATAGAGTAGGTGGAAGGTAAGTGAGTTAGTCAGGTTTTTTCATCCCAATGCTGTGTGATCGGCACCTGGGGTATTGCATCTTCCCCATGATTGTGCGAGCCGGTGGGTGTGAGAATATGACAGTGTGCACACCTGGGCGTAGGAGAGAGGGGGTAAAGGGGTGAAGGGAGCACGAGTACAAACTCGCAAAGTGAGAAGAGAGAATGCCAGAGTTTAGAGAAAGACTGAAGATTTCTGGGGGACTGGCCTGCATCCCTGCCTCCCGGCCACCCAGCGCTCCCCCACTGCACCCTAGCACGGTACACCCTTGTCCTAGTATTGCCCTGCCTCTGCCGGTATGTCTATGTAACTGCTAGAACCAATAAAGAACCTATGAAAATTGGTGAGGCTGATGCTCGACCCTACAACTGGCAATGAGGATTGATTACATTTCAGTGGGAAATTCACTCTTGAGGCTTTAAAATTTCATCCTTGGTATAAGCCTAATTCTAAGCACTTTTGAAAAAAATCAATAAAACCCCTTTTTGTGTATCTGCTCTGCTCACAAATAATCTCTAATCTTGCAAATGCTTAAAGATATTTTTTCATTAAATGTTATAGTAGATATTTTTGTATTTATATGTACTTAGGTATAACAAACATATAAAAATAGAATTACACACATGTATGCACATACACATATATGCATAAGTGTGGGGAAAGAGAATAGGAAAGGTCAGATGTAATACTAGCAACCTAACCCTGTGTTAGATCTTCAAATAGCCCCCAGATTTTACTTTGAGTCCATCTGCATATAAATTTTACATAACGTGTAAACATTTTCAAGTCTTGATTTTTGTCACTTATGTCCACAATGTTTTCCATGACAGCATGCAATGTACGCAGTGACTGTTTTAAATAACTATATTGCAACTGATCCTCTGTATGTGATTGGACCATTCACTCCTCGCTGTCGCTTGTGCTGTTTGTACTTTCTAGTGTTGGTAAGTCAACCTTCCAGGAGCTACGCTGCTGGCGAGAAACACTAAACACTGTGTTTGTAAAATGTGAGAGGACTGGATTTCCCTTCCATTTCCACTTTCTCATGTTCTTTGGACATGAAGTGAAGATGACCAATAGGATGGGCAGTTTCTCCATCACAAACACAGGCGGGGCTGACTCCACAAGGAGTTCATTCAATGAAAATTCTGAACTCCTGGTAAGGGAGAAAGGAAAACTTGCCCAGCTTGGAATGGAAGCAGCACATTTGTGATGCCAAAGGTCGTGCAAGCTTATCAAATCGTACATGCTATGTAAAATGTATATGCAGATGGACTCAAACTAAAATCTGAAGACCTAACATAGTGCGCAGTGTGTGTGCACACACTGTACAATCATGACTGTACACAGACATGCACAATCACGGGGAGGGCGCAACACCGCAGCTGCTGGTCACAGAGCCTGGCCAGCTCATCTACCCTACCCAGCCCCACACAGAATCCTCTCCCGAACCATTGAAGACTCCACCTAAGAGGCCTCAGGGACCCCAGGTCTTCATTTTCACTAAGTGAATCTTTTCCTCCCTCTGTAGCACACGATCTTCCTTCCAGGTGGGTGGAGGCAGTCAGGGAATCCCTGCTGCACTGGCCCAGAAACCACAGCTGATAGTCACCCTGCACAAATGTAGGTGCCAATGGCCGGGACGGGGTATCTTTTCTATTTATAAAGTTGCTGATCTGTCTTGGTCCTGCCAGATGGGAGGCATACAGCACTTGTCTTGAGTGTCTCACCTGTTCACCGACCATGGGTAGGTGAGGAATAAGGGGAGAGGGCGGCCAGCGGGTGAGAGGCAGGAGCCAAGGCCATGTCAGCATACCCCTGGTGCTGTCCAGTTGGTGTCTGCACGGAGTCTGGGGAGGCGAGAACTGCGAGACCCTCCTTAGGCCCAAGCAGACTGTAGTTATTCAACAGATTCGCAAAACCAAAAGCCAAAATTGGGAGCTCTGGATCTGATACAGGAGGAGGGTGGTGTGTGTGTGTGTGTGTGTGTGTGTGTGTGTGTGTGAGAGTGCACGTGCGCGCGCATGCATGCCTGTGAGGTGGGGGTGACAGCGATGAGATTGATGGTATCTGCCACTTGAGCATTCATGGAGACTTCATGTCCACTATTTCATTTTCTTCCGAGCAATTCAGGGCAAAAAAAATACTGTGACTCTGCCGGGCTGGAGTGGCTCAGTACAGCCATGCAGGCTGCAAAAGTCCTACTGCCCTGTCCCCTTGAACTGCAACCATCCTCGTCTGGTAGGCCCACTGTCAGTTCTAGCAGCTAAAGAAGAATGCCAGAGGCCCTCGTGGATTTTATAGTCTTTGATGCTCTCAGGGAACCAGATACATGGGCACAGGCAGGGAGGACGGCAGGTGAGCCCCCAAGCCCCCCAGGAATCTTCTCTCTCTCTCTCTCTCTCCCTCCTCTCCATGCTTCTTCCTGTTCTCCCCAGGGTGATGCTGCCCTTTCATTCTCACCTCCTGTGCCCAGGTGAGCCCCCTTACTCACAAGCACACCCACTGGGCCAGGTATGCACAGTCATGGGGAGGACATAGGGGCCAATGACTGAAGGTTAAAAACCCTAATAATTCATTTCTCTAGACCCTTATACTCTCGGCCCCCAAAGTGGTCAGTCACCCATCAGGGACTAAAATGATGTGTATTAATAAGAGGGACTTAAGCATATCAATTAAGTTGGTCCTGTCTATTTCTCCCCCATCCCACAGTGAGATCTGAAGTATTTTGACACCCTGGTTAAGCCCTTATTTTTAATAGTGAGATAAAAGAACAAATCAATTCCACTAAGCCGCTGTAAATAAAGACTAACTTCAGAATCATAGTGTTTGTGGGATGGGACGTCCCCAAGGAATATCATCCCAACCTGCATGTACTATGCAAGTCCCTAGAGGTGAAGTGACCCCATAATAGTTTTTCCCAACACTGCTCTCTCTAGAGATCTAGAGTGGGGGTCAAGGCCCCCTTTCTTGTGAGTAGTTTTACTGGAACACAGCTGTGCCCACTCATGTACGTGTTTTCTTTGACTGTTTTGCTCATCCAACAGAGGCGAGTAGTTGTGATAGACAATGTGTGACCTGTGAAGCTTCAAATATTTACAACCTGGCTCTCTGCAGAAGTGCTGACTGTGGCTCTAGTGGATAAACAAAGCACATGAGGAGCCACTGAGGGCCAGTCACCATGTGAGTGCACTTGGAAGTGGCTCTGTGGAGGTTTGCCAAGGCTCCCGAGTGCACACGGGAACAGGTGGCCCTGCCCCATCCAGCTGGGAGATGGCTGACCGCAGACCTGGCTGTCAGCTTGGCTGTCAGCTTGTGAGACCTTGACTTAGAGGTGCCTCCTAGGACTCTCTGTGGTTCTTTTTTTTTTGAGACTAGGCCTGGCTGTAGAACCGCAGGCTCACATTGCCTGGGGTGCCACAGACTCAAGCAATCCCCAGCCTCAGCTTCCTAGGTAGCTGGGATGACAGGAGCATGCCACCGCACCCAGCTATTTTTTTGGGACTACGTCTCGCTACGTGCCCCCGTTGGGACTTGAACTGCAATCCCTGACCACGGCTGTGGCTTCCTAGGCTGCCACCTACAGGCATGTGCCACCATGCCCGGCCTCACTCTCTTTGGTTCTTAATCCACTGAAACTATGACATGACAAATGTTGGTTTCAAGCTGTTAAATTCTGGGGTAATTTGTTATGCAGCAGTAGAATACAATTGCATCGCTTTGGACTCATCCTGCCTGGGCAACTGAAATCCTACCTCACAGGTTAAAGTCCCATTGTGATTGCTCTATGGGGCCCTTTGGATCCCTGTTCCCCAACTCTAAATGGAGGCATCAAAGGACTATGCCAACTGCTTACTCAGAGTTTATGCCACAGCCATGCGGTCAGTCATCACGTAGGTGCCTGTCTTCCTGGCTGGTGCTGTGTTTTAATCAGTTTTGTAGCCATAGAACCTAGTAGAGTGCCTACTATCCAAAAACAGCATAATATTTACTGAGTGTTTTCCATATATCACGCACCTTCTATGTATTACCTCATTTCACACAACCACCTTAGAAGGTAGGTATTATTTTAAGCCTATGTAGCTGGGGAGGAAGCAAAGGTCAATAAAACTTAAGGAACTTGCTTATATCTTCTACTTGGCATAGAGTTAACATTTTGGCTCTGACTCCTTCCTAAAGTTTTAGAATTTGTCCATCCAGTTTTGGGGCTGCTAAATGTAATAATAGACTTAGCAATGTCATTTGCATAGAGGAAACCAGTTTCTTTAAACATAAAGTAATAATGATGCTCCAATTCTATTTCTCATTTGACCAATTATAGCTGAATAAAGGAAAGAATCTCCCCCATGTCTGGGGGTTCTATGCCAGAATGTAAATTCCATAGTTTTCAACCTGGTGTCAAACATGTAGTAGACACTCAATTAATATTTGTTAACAAACTGCCTGCCCCTAAAAATCTGGCCTCATAGCATTAGTTTCAGGGTACAATATAAGGTTTGATAAAAGAAAATAGAGTTCAAAGAATGACTTCAAGGATCAGAAGACACCAGACACTAGTCAGGGTCTTGCTGTGGCCATATTGAAAGCCCAGCACCTTCCTGGACACAGGTTCTGTGACTCAAGTTCCTTTATATTAGGCTATCGTAACACAGATGCTGCCCATTCACGCTCTGGGAAAAGCATAGCTATTCTGATCAGGCTGCAGTCAGTAACCATGGTCTTATATTGTATATTTCCTGGAGCAGATATATTCAAAAGTTAAAAAAAAAAATCTGTTTCCGTATACATGACTTTTTTGCTTCCTTAAATGCCATTTTTTCCAGGTAAAACAATATCACTTTTCTGCAAACAACAGTAAATCTCAAGAGCTCCAAACCCTTGCTAGGGTTTCCCTTTAGCATCATTTCTGATAAGTTAGGTAACATGGACATCCTACGAAAAAAAGGAACCTGACATATTCTTAATATCAATTCTTCCCCCCAATACTGCCTAATAATTGCCAGGAAAATATGCACTGTATTTCTCATTAGTACCAAGCAATTCACCTCTTTTCAAAGGAAATCAAGAACTCTGCAGACACTCTGTGACTCCATTAGATGACAGTCCAAACTGGAGTCAAATATAGGTTATTCAATTATTATTTTTATCCCTTCCACTTAAGCATTTTTAAAATCCCACACAGTTTGCAAACAATTTTGGAAGGGCTCCCAACGATGTCCTCTCTGTCCCTCTCATTCACTTGTTTCATTAATAAATACTATCCCTGTAAGTAAAATGGGAAGGAGGACAAGTTTCAAAATTTTGTATATTAAAGGTTTTCTCAAAGAAAGTCAGTTTGGTCAAAGAAGGTTACTTATTTATAAGCTAAAATCGACAAGAGAGCCCCATCTCTTGCAGTGTGGATTGCAATGCAGAACAGAGTTCGTGGAAAGAGTCCAGAGCCCAGTAAAGCAGATTTAAGGAACTGGATACAGGAAAAGCTGCACAGCTCACAGAGCATTTCTACAGAGTGGTACAGGGTGCAAGTAAAACAAAACCAGGAACTGATAAGCTCTTAACCGACTTTTAATTCACTAAACTAAGTAAATATGAGACTGACCTAAATATCCAATTTTTCAATTCTTAACGTTTTCTTAGCTTGACAGACTCACGTATCAAGTGGATTAACTTAATGTTCCCCAGGGGAGGAAAAGTCTACTGCTTAAGCCAGAGACAGCTGGAAATAGAGCGAGCCTTGCATCTTCATTAGAAAGAAGGGTAGCTGCAACACAGCGATGCAATGCAGGCCATTTAGGAGAAACAAAACTACTTTTGAGTAATTTGAAGATTTCTTGACAGTATTTATTCTCTTGTGGTAGAGAACTTCAGAAAACTCAACACCAGAAGTAGTCGGCATGCCTTTAAACTCCTTTTAAAGGTGAGATTATGGGAGAACATAGGGGTAGACAATGATGTTTTATATATATGTGTGTATGTGTGTGTGTGTGTGTGTGTGTGTGTGCGCGCGCGCGCAATCAATAAAAAATATTTTTAAAAAGATGAGAAAAGACACTAGAAAAGAAAATAATAATTGACTATCAAAATCTAAAAAAAAAGTAAAGGTGGGAATAAAAGCTTTGCTTTTATTTCAACTATATTCAAAATGGTGCCCATGTTTTGGGGGAAGTCACATTTTGCTGTGTGGTCCTGGCAAGTGCAAAATATGCAATTATAACTCCCAGACAGTGGTGGGCTAGCAAATGTGTAACAACTATTTGTACAGGTATTTTAAATAATGCATATTTAAATGTATAATAATGTATAAAGTGTATTTTAAATAATGTATAGCACACAGTTTACAAAAAATAATTCACAGGACTTTTTTAAATGATAAATTCCACACAGGTAGGTGATTTTCACAGCAAGCCCTGAGCTCTGCAAACTCTTCAAGCCATAGTCAAGACTGATAAACATACAATTTCCACAAAAATGTTATTTGATTTTTTCACTTGTGTTTAAAAGTGGAGGGGCCTGTTAATAACCATCCCAATCTTGGTAGGTTCATCATTGGTCCTAGCATCTTAAAGAATGTCAGAGCCCTTGGCATCATCATCACAGATTTTCTTTTTTTTAAAGACTAGGTCTTGCTATGTTGCCAGGGGTTGTCTCGAACCCATGGACTCAAGTGATTCCTAGCCTCAGCCTCCCAGGTCATGACAGGATTTTTAATAGAGAACAGGGAAAACAGCCTGGCCAGCAGGGAAACAGCCACGTGAGCTTCCCTGAGTTCTCCTGAGACCTCCTTCTCCCCAGGGTGATGCCACCCTTTTAGCCCTGCTCTTGTAAGCCAGGTGTACCCACTTACAAACATGGGACAGGCCCAAAACCACAGGTGCCAATATAGAGGCTAATGGCAAAAGGGCGTAAAAAACCCTGACAACTCATTTATCCCACAGGGTCCAAAGGACTTTGTTCAAGGACTATGGGTGCCCTCTTGTTGGATGTGGTGTAGGAACACAAATCTGAAGGAGTAGGATTCTATATTTCTTGGTCACATAGTTTTGGAAACCAATGTTACCTCACTAATAATGATACAGAGGTAGTGACGCAGTAGAAAATTGTATTAGGCACCACACTACCCTGATGGGTGGGATCTGAAAGACCTGCAAGAACAAGAAGAACAAGTGAGAAGTGCAAAAGGGTGCATAAAAAAGAGGAGCCAGAGATAGGAGGAAGAGATGAGAATGGCAGACTGATAGAATAGGCCCACATGGCCTGGTTGGGGGAAGCCCCCTGGAAGAGTGAGCTGGTGGTGGCAAGGAGCCGTGGTGGGAGAGTGGCAGGCAGAGGAGTAGTTGGTGTAAAGTTGGATGCCAGAATGGCAGGTCTGGTGTGACCAGGGACTGCTGAGGGCAGGCCTGATAAATCTGGTCATATATCGGCACAGGCAGGCCTGGTAAAGAAAGTGCATGGAGCTGCAGCAAGGTGGCATTGAAGCTAGGTGGAAGCTGGTACCTGGGAAAGCCAGGGATTTGGAAAGCTGAGTGTGCATCAGCATTTGTTGAAAAAGTATAAAGAGGCTTGGAGAAGCCACAGCTCAGAATACTGGAGAGAGAAGCAAAGAGATGCTGGAGAAGAACTGGATTTTGCAGCGTGCCTGCCTCAGGTTTGAAGGGGTACCATCTTGGACATGTGTTTGGGACATTTGGACTAAACGGTACTTGGGGTAAAGTAACTGACCACTTGTGGCATTAAGGACTTTTTATTTTCCTGGTTAACTTTCCTTATAAATAAAACCCTGTTGTTTAAATTGCTTTGTGACTTCAGCAACTGCTGTGCATGCGGATGATATGACTCTGGTAAGAAGTTGGGTGGCAGAAGCTGCATTTTAAAAATGCCACCTTTTTCCCGTGGCTTGTTGGTTGGAGGTTTCAGCTCATTTTGACCCAATTTCAATAATAAAAGTCAAACAAATGATAAAGATGGTGGCCGCTGATATGCACTACTAGAAGAACTCTGAAGTCCCTACTAAGCTGACAATTTCTTTGTACTTCCAGGGCAAAATTCACAGTCTAAGTACACCTCCCAGATAGTAGTGTGCTAGCAAATGTTTAAAAATTGTTTCCATGGTATTTGTATAGAACTGTTTCTATGGTATTTCTATGGTTATTTCCTTCTAAGTTTACTTCCTTCTGTGAGTTATTCTAGAGCCACCCAATAAATTTATTTTTTTCTTTCCCCCCCAAGTAAGCAGGTTACACAAAAGTGAAAACCTGGACACCTACATTAAAATGTCACTTGTTTACTAAGGCCATGAACAAAATTCTTTGCTGAATCAGATAAGTTTTTAACTACTGGAAGAAAAAAATATTCTCAGGATTTTTTTGGTGTGTGTTAATTTCATGTAATAGTTATAGGCTCAGCAATATTATGCCTTTAGTTCATGTTAACATTTTCTTTGTGATATTCTTAAGTGTAGCCAAACAAAAAAACATTAAATTGAGTCCAGATTTATAGTATTTACCAATTTTCATGGTGTAAATGCTCCTGTTATGGCTGATTTCAAGCTAGTGATGTGAAGTCACTGAACACAAAGTTGAAAAGTCTAGTCACACACCACTAGACAGTGTTTCTAAGGTTGTGGGGGTACAATTCAGGGGTACCACATTTGACAGCAAGGTGTGTTTCAACTCTGCAGATACAATATACATAAATACCCTCCATAATGTAGAGGACAGTAAATGATTAGGCAGGTGATGGCTTTGCGTACTTATTCGTTTTGTTTTCAGTAGGATTTATTTAACTATACTTCAAGAGAATTTAATTTTTCATGTTACCTCACAAAATTTCCAAAATCCCCAAATTCTACAGCCAGGCCTGGTTGGCTCCAGCACCAAGTTTTAGGGTTCTGAGTCTGCAAGGCAAATGCATTACTAAGTTTTCTCTCAGCCACATACCACTAACCTTGATTAACAGTGATTCCAAAGCCCAACTTCCCCTGCTGTGAGTTAATCTCAAGAGATGAGATGTTTGGCATGAAGGTCCAGGTAAAGTATTAACATTTAGTGAGGGAGAAAAGCACTTTAGCTCAGTCACCTGCCTGGAGGTTTCCTCACCTCCAGAGTGGAGACAGTGATAAGGACTAGCACCAGGCACACAAACTACAGCAATGCCTGCGGGAAGCACAGATACTGATGGCCAGTGCTTATCATTAAGGTGGTAACAGAATCACCAAGAGAGATTCCTTGTCTGAACAGACAGGTCAGTCAGGTGACTTCCTCTTGATGGAGGAGCAATTTCAAGTGTGAGGACAATGAGTCTAAGAAGCACCTGGGTACAGTCAGAGTTCCTGAATATTCCTGGCCAGTGCACAAAAAATATTTTAAGAGTTTTTGAATAGATGGAAGATTGTTACCTGGCTCCCCAGAATCATTTTAACGGAAGCTAAAAAAAGTCAAGGTAAATTTTTAATTGGAGATTTTAAGTACAGACTCAAAGGGTGACTTCCAACTGTAAATATTTTATGTAGGAATTGTGCGCTAGGAGTTCAGAAGTACAACTGCCTCTTGTGAAGTCAATACAGATAACAGCTTTTTGGGGGAGCGTCTTGTTTGATAGTAAAAAAAAAAAAAAAAGTTGCCTAGAATATTTATCATTACTTTTGAGATTCCAGCCCACTTGAAACCCTTTCTTTACCTCCTTTTAAAAAACAAAGTCCAGTACAAATACAAAAAGGCTTTTATTTTTAAAATACAGATTTTCTTTGACTTTTAACAAGGTGACATCTTGGTAAATCCATTATATATTAAAAATATCATAAGTCAAAAAAAAAAATGTCAGGCTGGGCACGGTGGCTCATGCCTGTAAGCTTCAGCCTATGAAGCGGCCAGGGCTAGGGATTGCAGTTCGAGTCCCTCCTGGGGCCTGTAGCGAGACCTAGTTTCCAAAAAAATAGCTGGGCGTGGTGGCGCGTGCCTATAATCCCAGCTACCTGGGAAACTGAGGCTGGGGATTGCTTGAGTCTGCGGCACCCCGGGCAACAAGAGCCTGCAGTTCCACTGACAAAAATAACGAGACCTAGTCTCAAAAAAAAAAAAAAAAAAAAAAAAAAAAAAAAAAAAAAAAAAAAAAAAAAAA
>PVHY01000760.1:134345-197425 GCA_004024945.1 Uropsilus gracilis | reverse complement strand
TTGACCTCAGACACTCATGTGTCTGCTACTTCTGAATCATGGTTAGATTCTGAACCCTGCATTTTGCTATTGCTGTACTGATTTTCCTTCCATCAGGTGCTTAACACACACTAGGCACTCAAAAATAATGAACTAATAAGTTTTATAAATTCATATGACTGATTAAGAGGGACTCTGGGGTATGTATGTATGTGATAGTAAAACAGGGTAAAAAGAAAAAAGGTTTTTTACCTTAAACTAGAACACACACCTTTATCCCTGCTTCTCTCTACAAAGCAGGCTCCAAACAGTTTATTAGCATTTTCCTTTAAATTAAACTAGACACACCTATGCCTGCTTCTTTCCCTAGGAAGCAGGCTACAAACTGTTAATTAGCATTTTCACTGTTCACCTCCACTATTGGTATGCAAAAATCAGCTACCAGTTACTCTCAGCTTTCTTCCTCTCTTTCGGACCTAAAAAGAAAAACTTAGAAACACAGTTTAAGCTTTAAACTAGTTTGCCTCAATTTATCCTTTTAGATCTCGTGGTGGGTTTTTTCTGATAGGGTGTGCTCCCTTCCCCCCCCCCCCACCATTGTCTCCTGTTTAAGATTGCAGATTTTAAGGAAGGTATGCTAAAATGTAAGAATGGCCTTATTTGGAATTTCCCTTCAGGGAGATGCAAGAGGAAGGGAGAAGTGAAACAGTTTTTTTTTCTTTGTGATGTAATGATTTAGGAACTGTTTCTGGAAGGTGGGGAAACAGAATATATAGAGGTTTGAAACAAAGGGGAAAAGAAAAACAGAGAAGAAAAGATAAAGATGGGAATGGAGATGGAGATTCAGGTTTAATTTTGACCATTTTGTAAGATGGAGATGTGAACCATGTGAGCTTCACCATGTGGCCAAGGCCTGGGGCCCTACAGCCCTTGGCTGACCCGGGCTAGCCACATGTGTGCTAACGGCAGTTAAGAAGTTTGCAGATTTGAACTCCATGTTGGAGTTTGTTTTGCTGAGTTTAACTTGTATCTGGAAGAGGTCGTGCAAAAGTTGGGCCTGAAAAGAAAGTGAACTTTGCTGGGTCTGGAACGGTGAAGTTTCTTTTACTCCTATAACACAAGGAGAAGATGGCATGGAAGAGCTGAAGCATGCCAAAGGAGTGTGCCAAAGAAAGATGTCTTTAACCATGCAGATTGAAATCTGACTTGCTGACACTGGTGAGATAATCAGAACTGAGAGACTTGAGGATTTTTGGGCAATCTGGGAAAGGATTTTGGACAATGGTGAAAAAGGTTTTGGACAATGTTAAAGTAATCTGAGTTTTACTTACATGGTTCTTTTGTAGTAATTAGAAAATCACTTTGTTAAAAATAAATTAGTCTGCACTGATAGTCTTGCTTTAACTTGGAATTTTGATTGAGAAGGCTGGGGATGGTGAAAAGAACCCACGAGTTTAAAAGAGGGTAAATGAGGCAAGCTAGTCTAAAGTTTAAACTGTGTTTCTAAGTTTTTCTTTTTAGGTCTGAAAGAGGGGAGAAAAAGCAGAGAGAAGCTGGTTGCTGGCTTTTGCATATCAATGGTAAAGGTAAACAGTGAAAATGCTAATAAACAGTTTGTAGCCTGCTTCCTAGGACTTCTCTCCTAGAGAGAGAAGCAGGCATAGGTGTAGCTACTTCAAGTTAAAGGCAATTGTTAATGTAACAGTTTGTAGCCTGCTTTGGAGAGAAGCAGGCCTGTATGTGTTAAAGTCAAAGTCAAAAGGTATTTTTTTTTTGTCACCCTGTTTCATTTCCACCATTCCCAGTCTTCTCAACCAAAATACCAAGTCAAAGCAAGCCTATCAGTGCAGACTAATTTATTTCTAGCAAAGTGATTTCCTAATTAATACAAAAGAAACATGGAAGTAAAAACTCCAATTACTTTAACATTGTCCAAAGTCCTTTCCCAGATTGCCTAAAAATCCTCAGTCTCTCAGTCCTGATCATCTCACCAATGTCACTAAGTCAGAGTTCACCTCCAGATGCTGGAAGACATCTTCTTTTGGTGTGGTCCACCTTCTCTTCCATGTCGTCTTCTCCTTGTCCTCCAGGTAGTAGAAGAAATTTCATGGTACCGGACCCAGCAAAGTTCACTTTCTTTTCAGGCCTGACTTTTGCACGACCTCTCCCAGACACAAGTTAAACTCAGCAAAACAAACTCCAACATGGAGTTCAAATCTGCAAACTTCTTAACTGCTGTCAGCACACATGCAGCTAGCCCAGGTCAGCCAAAGGCTGCAGGCCCCAGGCCTTGGCCACATGGCCAAGCTCATGGTTCACATTTTCATTCCACAAAATGGCAGAAACCAAACCTGAATATCAGTCTGAATTCCCTCTTTTTCTCTCTTTGTTTCAAACTCCATATATCCTCTCTGTTTTCCATCTTCCAGGAACAGCTACTGAATTATCACATTACAAAGAATAAAACTTGTTTAACTTCTTCCTCCCCCTGCATCTTTCTGAAAGGAAATTCTAATTAAGGCTATTCTCACATTTTAGCATATCTTTCTTGAAATCTGCAATCTTGAACAGGAGACAATGACACCCAGGGGAGATAGCGCCCCCCCACCCCCCCAACAGTAGGGCAAACATAGCAGCTGTTAGAAGGAATTGTAGTTTTTTCCACATTCAGTACAATCTGGGTTTTCTTAAGTCTTCACCATTCTATTTAAGTGTATTTTGCCAAGGCAATGGTTTTTTGGCCTGTATTTGTCAACAAGGATCCCATGGTTTATCAAGGAATAGCATGTGACTTTGTTAAGGTATAGTACTTATTAAAATGTCATTATTTCAATATTTATCAAAGTCTAACTTAATAGCTGAATGGTTTCTGGTTCTCATTCTAGATTATAATGTTAACAATATGGATCATGCTGTTACAGTAGCGTCTACATTATCATATCTGATGTTAGTGCATTGGTACTAACACTGGAAGAAGAGTATAGCTAGGAAATAGGAGATACTTACCTTTCCCTTTAGTATTGTAAATTTCAAGAAGGACATGGCAATATTATAGAGATTTGGCTTTCTGACTTTATTGTTTCAGGGCCCAGGTGAGCAAAGCTTAGGTTGACTATGCCAGGATATGGTTGATGGCCTTTCATTAGAATTCATAGCTTTCTTTCTGAAGGATAGAAGGGGGAGAAAAGCAAAACAAAGCTTTTGTGGTGTGAGGTGATTGACAGGGCTCTCACACCAAAAAAGAACAGAGGAATAAGGAGGTATGAAGATATTTGTGGAGCAACAGCTGAGTGAGGCAGGGGGCCCATGAGCATCTGCCAGAGCTGGTGAGAAACTTGTGATATCTGAAGGTGGCCATGAAGCTGGTCTTTAGGAGAGGCATTGGACTGCAGCAGGACAGAGAAGCAGAGGGGCCATGAGGTTTTACTGTAAACAGGCAATGGTCTGGGGCAAATGAACTCACAAGCCTTAGCATGTATAAGCTGATTGTGTGTGCTAAAGGAGTCTAAAGCATTTGGAGATTTGAACTTTTGTGTTGGAGTTTATTTTATCTAGTTTGATTCGAATATCTTTGGAGAGGCCATGAGCAAGGCTTGAGAAAATGGACCTGATGTTGGTTCCTTGGGGTTTTTCTGCTGCCTAAATTTGAGACAGAAGCCAAAAGAATTGAGGAACACCACCTCTTGGACCACGTGTTTGGAAGAAACCTAAACAGATGCCAAAGGAAGAAAGAGGAATGACCTGCTTTTGGATCACATGCTTGCGAACTTTGATGGACATGTGTTGAGGTGATCAGGGACTAAAAGACAATTTTGGACATGTGGTGGGGTAACTGGGTTTTTCATGTTTATTTTGTAGTAAATATTTAGGTAATCGCTTGCTTACTTGCTTACATAATAATAGTGTGATCGCTGTAAGAGTTTGGTCTGGCTTTGGAATTACATAGCAAGGCTGCCAGTGGGAGAACCCTGGAGTGGGCTGGCAAAAGATAGGTCTAGGAATAAAAGGTTATTTTTTTTTCTTTGAGTTTGAGATGGGGAGGGCCCTGTGGCAAGCAGCAGGTATCTAAATGGCATAGGTAAATTGGGTGTATAAGCTTAAGGATTAATAAAGGCTTTTGCCCATTTTGCATCAGATTAAGATGTGAAAGCTTTTCTCTAGTTTAGAAAACTGGTAAAAAGGATCTTAGTATAAAAGCCTCCCCCTAGCCCCAGAATAATGCCATATACAGAATGTGCATTTTGGTACACAAAAATCTTAAATTCAATCAAATCAGGGAAGATCCCTATAATTTCATCCAAAACCCCCTCCCCCACCATGTGTCACCTGGTATCCACATCACCCATGTTAATACCAAGTAATAACCAATTTGTTAGTGGATATCAAGCAATTGTTAAAAAAAAAAATAAGTTAGGCATCCATCTGGAAAGGGACATGTGAGTCAACCTTATATGGACATAAGGGACATGTCAACCACAAGCCAGAAACCAACCATATATGGCATCATTGGCTACCAGCCAGCAATGTCTCCTTATATGGCAAGCCCCTTGCTAGCCAACCCAGGTGAGGTTCTTATCCCCAAGCCTCTTGCTAGCCAACTAGGTGAGACTCTTATCCCTAAGTCCCTCGCCCACCAACCCAAATGGGACACATATCCCCAAGCCCCTTACTATGGGATATAAGAGAACCATGTGGGGACTTGGGATCCTCACTTGCCCTGATGTAACCACTGCATCGGTGGTGACCCAGGTCAGTGCTGGACCTTAAGCTAGCAATAAGCGCCTCTTGCCTTTGCATCACCTGTGTGCTGTTGTTGCTGGAATCCTGGACTGGTACTTTAACACCAGGTATCCATTATCAAATTTCCTATCCTTGTCTAGGAATTTTCAGGCTCTGGGGCAAGTTTCTTCCTAAGCTGCCACCAAATTGTTCTGTCACCCAAGTTCCCTTCTGCTCTGATTATCCTGACTTAACTTCCTTCCTTCCTTTACCCCTGAGATTTTTGTTACTTAGGACCCTGCCAAATGTATGCCCCTTTGTGACACTAGGTATATTGCACTATATGCTTTTCTGCTTTTTTAACTTTTCTGCTTCCTTTCAACCAGACTCTGCTGTGGGAACTTGACCTTCTCATTGGCATGGGTACTGACAGGCTTGGCTGGCCACCATCCACTGCAGTCCCAGCATGTGATATTGTGATTTATAATCAGAAGTATATATTTGGTCTTTGTCCCTCTTGCAGTATGTGCAGAGCTCCTTGAATCCTTGGAATTAGTTCTAAGTGAGGAGAGCTATCAAGTTGTCTTTTGTTATGTTAATGAGCTGATTTAATTGAATAGCACCTAAGGAAGGAGGGTGGTTGCCAAGGGAGCCAACTGCTCTATTGGAGGATAGGAACCTGTAGTCCCAGCCCCACCTCCACTCACCCTACACCCTATCTTTGGAGCAGGAAGAGTCACTGAAGATTGCGTTCAGTCACCACTGGCCAATGATTTCATCCACTGTGCCTGTATAACTAAACCTTCAAAGGCCCTGATTCAGAGACCTGCCAGATTGGTACCAGAGCACTTCCATTTACCTCGATGACAGGATCCAAACTTCATGAGGATGGGAGTCCCTTTGTTTGGGACCTCAAGCTGTGCTTCTCTTCATCTGACTGCTGATTCATATTCCTTAATAACCATTATTTTAAAAATTCATTGCAATAAACCAGTAAACTAGTAAATAAACAGGTTCCCTGAGTTCTGAGTTCCTGGGTCACTCAGTTTCTATTAATCTATAATGGAAATTGTAGAAACTGAAGACAGTCCTTAAACTTGGTTTAATTTACTACTCATTTGCCTTGAATTTCATGATCCAATTAGACCATATTCCTAAATAAAGTGACACAGCCAACATTTTCATCAATTTAAAAATTACTCTGAGGTCTATGCCCTCTCCCCCAATCTCACCACCACTAGAGGGCTCTCCACACCAGGTACAGTCAGCCTCAATCCCAGACTGTTCTGTACCTACCAAGGAGAACAAATCCAATGATGACTTCTGGATAGCCCCTTGCTTACACACTCATAGCTGTAAGTGACTGTGTAGCTCTGAGGACCAAAAGGAGGTGATTTCTAGGATGCCCACTTAATATAGATCCTTGGGTGGATGGTCAAGTCCACCACAGGGACAGCTGGGAAGAAAATGGTGATGGAACATAGAGTGAAAATACTGGGAATGGAGCTGTCACAAGACCAAAAACCAGAGTGGGGATGGAAATGATTAACATACTGTTAAGCTAGCTATAAGGTGCAGACTATTATAGAAAATTTCCCCAGGCACAGACCAGAGGTGGATGTGGCTGGAGACTGAAGGCCATTTTAAAGAATCACGAGTCCTCACAAGTCAAGCTAGCCACACCCCAGAAGTAATTAATTCTAACAGTACATAACAATTCCACAAAGGAATGAGACCCCCCCTCCTAGAAGACCATATCAGCGCAATTTGCCTCTGTGAAAGCATCTTCTCCTTTCTTTTTCCTAATCCTTTTAAGATGCAACCTTCATTTGCCTGTCTTTGCAAACATTCTTACCACAGAAAAGGGAACTCTGGTGAAGCTTTTCTCAGAGGGAACTCAAGTTTTTGCAGGCAGAATGAGGGGCACCCCGGAGTCCCCAAGCCTAACTTCCATCTGTTGCATAGACAAAACATATTTTTAGTGTGTAAGACATTCAATGGAAAACAACTTTAACTTAACACATTTAGTGTGCAATAGGGGCAGGGGAAGGGAAGGGAGGGGAGGGAAGGGGAGGAAAAATAGTTTCCAATTAAAAACCCAAGTTATCCATCCCCTTGTGGGTATGAAAGCTGGCACCAAGGAACAAGAACACTATAAACCGGAAGCAGATTTATTAGTACTGGTACTGACTCAGAGGATTCACATCCAAAGACTGAGTGCCCTTACTAAGAACTTAAAGGTTTATATGACTGATGTTCCAGGTGGGCTAATGGTAGTATTGGCCAGATGTAACAGAAGATAAAACGAAAAAGATTCACCTGGACTGCATACCAGTAAACTGAGTCAGAAAGTCATGGGTTATTTATCTAGATTCATAGTCTGTATTTCTTAGGTCACTATGTTCAGCATATTTCCAGTTATCATGCTTCATCTGGTTGTCATGTTTCAGGTAAATACCCAGTCAAACAGGGTTGACCCAAAGTAGGACCACTGAGGCCAAAAAGTTTGCCACAAGCCTAATTCACCTTCTGAATCACAGGAAAGGGGAAGAAAATTCTAGGCCAGTTTAGAATAAAGGAACAAAATCAAGATAAAGACTACCAGTGTCAACCTCCCCATGGAATTCTCTCACCCACTTCTTCAAGTGTCTCTTTCCATGTCCCCCAAGTTTCTGGTAACATGTCCAAGGTCATGAAGCAGCTTCTTCACATGTCTCTCTGCTCCACCTGCCTCAATCCTTCTCTCCCTAGTCTTCCCAGTCTCTTTTTCCCAACTCCTTTTTAGTTTTCCCTTAAATCACTCAGCTCCACCCTTCAATAGATGGGACAGGAAACATGGAATCTCCTCTTTTTAGATTACCCTATTTCATTTGAGTAACATTTGCATCTTTAAATTTTATGTGGTGTGCACACTTCTTTCAATATGTAGCATGGCCACCTTTTCAGTTCATAAGTGCAATGTCCTTTGTGCCAACTGTTTAACCTCTTTGACAAGCAGTTGCCAATGTGAGAATGAGGAAGTTGGATTTTGTTGCCAAGGAGCAAATGTTTGGAAGCTCAGTTGCTAATCAATCATAGATTGTTTAAAAAGAAAAAAAATAAATATATATATATATATATATATATATATATATATATATATATGAGCTAGGCATGGTGGCTCATGCCTGTAAGCTTCAGCCTGTGAAGCAACTGGGGCTAGGGATCACGGTTCGAGTCCTGCTTGGGGCAACACAGCGAGACCTAATCCCAAAAAAATAGCTGCACAGCTGTAATTCCAGCTATCTGGGAATCTGAGGCTGGGGATTGCTTGAGTCTGTGGTACCCCGGGCAACATGAGCCTGCGGTTCCATTGGCAAAAATAGCAAGACCTAGTCTCCCCCCAAAAAATTAATTAATTAAATTAAAAATTTAAAAATACATGTATTCCAATGATGTTGCCATTGTTGCTATCTGATCCCATAGCAGCAATGTCACTACATTGGAAATAAAGATTGCAGTGGGACCTAAAATCACACTATATTTACAGCACCATTCAGTCTTCACCATACTGCCCTGAACTGCTCTGAATATTGTCAAGAAGAGCACATAGCAAAAGTGTACCCCTCATATCAAACTTGAACTTAATAATTTTAGGAATGTATTGAGAAGAAAACTGATTATTTTTGAGTGAATGTGCCACATTCAGCAGGAAGACATTCATTTGATGACTAAAAATTGAATAGCCAGAATCTCCCAATTTCAAAAGCTGAAAAGGAAAATCATGATTGTCTTGACTATCTAATTTTCATTTTTCAAATTATTTCTATGGAGGGAGCATTCAGGTGGAGAAGAGAAGCTCTTACTCATCTGCTGAAAGTCTCTGGAAGATATCTCTTCCCAAAAATGATGTTCCCAGGTTTTGGTGTTTCCTTCCCCTTGAAAAACATACTCAGCAGACTGTACTAGTTATCTACAAGTTGGTGAGTTACTGTGTTTTAACAGTTATGACTTCTGAAGTGTTGTCAAAACAACCAATTTCTTTTTTTTTTTTTTTCAGTTGAAAGAGGCAAATTTTCTTTAAAAGACAAAGAGACAGATAGGAAATAGAGGAACTAGAAAAACCAGCACCTTGAACTGAGAAAGCCCAGGGTGGGGTGGAGATTACCCCAATTTCATTTAAAATATATGATTGTGTGACTATGATGGGAACCATCACAGGATTTCTCCGTAGGCAGCCAAGCAGGGTGGCTACTCATGCCAGTCGGCCCTCACACAGTTAAATAAAAATGATATGAAAAGAACTTTGAAAACAGTGGTCTTGAAGCAGCTCCAAAGGGACAAAGGAGTCATTTCAACCAGCCTCCTAACGTTGCTCATCTCCCCACTCCTCACAGTCAGTACACTCCTATCTAGGACAGCCTCTTCTGCTATTGCTACTAATCCTCTAGTTTTTTTCTCATATTTTCCCTTGAATTTCACCCCAGTATCCCAGTCCTCTCTCATTAGTCACTAGTTCAATTTTCTGCATTCCTTTTTCTTTGGGGGGGAGGGGTCTTTTTTGGATTTATGCTTTATTAGTTAGAGAAAGTCAGACTTTTTTGAAGAGTATTCTTTCTACTCTTTGTCCAGATCTGGACAATAGATTGTAAAATGCAAACATAAGTTAAGATGGAGCTTTGTTATAAAACACTATGAAAAACAAACAAAAAAAAATTAGAAAACAGCTCACGTGTTGCCCACACCATCAGCTGGATGCAGGTTTCCCACGGGGAGATCTGTAGTTTCTATTTTGCTACAAGACCTCAAGTTCTTCATCTTCCTCTGTCTCCTGACAATTCTCATGTCTCTCTTTTTGTTTTATATCTTTGTTTTGGATTCTCTGTTTACAAATTTGAAGCAAACCAAGTAACTGATAAATTGTGTCTTTGCACCAGTAGTTTGTTGTCCAAATAGCTGACCAGGAGAACTGCGAATCCATCCTGTACCCTTGTCATGGTGATTTGACTTATTAAAGACAATTTAATAGGAAAAGGGGGAACACAAGCCAGGATAAAAAACAGGCTCTGTTCCAGATGAAAAGGAAACAGTTGATGCACAATTGCCCTTAGGCTTAAAGAATATTTTATCTTTGGGTTCCAACATCCTTTCACTATTATTCTACCATTCTCCCTATTTTATTAATGCTGAGGCACAGAGAGGTTTCCTTCTGCTCATAGTCAAATAAAAGGTTAGTAATGGAATAGAAGAGTGGAATAAGAGATCCTTGCCCAGAAGTTTGCAATCCTTTATTAATTCTCACTCCAGAGATTTAGAGATAGATAAGGTGAAGGAAGTAAAGAGTCAGAGTGGGAAGAGTGAAGGGGGGGTGGGGAGATGATCCCCAATGTAATGATAGCCAAGCTCATCCCAAGAGCACAAGGAGGTCACTGCCCAGGCTTCATAAGGAGCCCTTCCAAGAGACAAGGCCAGCTGTATTCTCCAGGTCATGCTTTGCTAGACAATGCTGGATATAAGGAATAGATTAGGTTTACCTGAAAACCTAACCCAATTCTGGTGAGAAAGACTTGATTCAATCTATTCTCAGAGACCTGCACAGAAATCAGCAGCAAAAGAGAACTGGTTCATTTATACAGATATGTTAAAGACCTATGAGTTAAAAAATGGAAATAGAAGCCAAGAGAAGATATGTGACCTCCGATCCTTGGATTTTCATGTTTAGATCTGAATTCAAAATGCATTTCCCCCACCTAATAGTTTTTACTCACAGTTGAATTATTCAGATACCTAATTTCTCTTCTATAAAATGTGTGTTCAAAATCATGTGTTCAAAATCATGTGTTCAAAGCAAAACTTATTATTTATTATTGCTCTCATTCATTTCCTTTTGAACCATGGACATGATAGACAGAATGGTATTAGCAAGGAAAGTATTTTTCTTGCAATTTTTTTTTTGGTTCAGATTTTGCAACTATTGGATTCTTGAAAACCTTAAACCCAAGTCTACAGAGGACTTAGAAGAATCTAGAAATTTAAGTCCCTAATGCTACCCATCTGGATTATGTGAGAAATGATGACAACTTAGCTGTGACCTCAAAGCACTTAGCCAGAATGAAACCAGACCCTCTCAGGTCATGAAAGCAAGGAGTCTGAAACAGTCACTTCAAAATGGGAATCTGTTCTGATAAATGTGTCCTCCAGTGGTTTCTTCCTTGAGCAAATGTCAGGGAGCGTAATTACACAAACCTAAAAGACACAGCCCACTGCACACTCGGGCTTAAAGATACAGCCTTTTGGGACTGTGGTAGGTGATCTCTCACTGGCCAGAACATCATTAAGCAATGTTTCAGTGTATCTGAAGAGGACTTTGGGGTAGGGGCAAAGAAGGACAGAGAACAGAGAGGAAAGGTCACAAAAACTATAAGCAAAAAGAAGGAATTACTGATGCCTGACTCAGAAGTTCTTGAAACCATCATGACATGGGCTATATCTAAAGGACTTAGCAAAAAAAATCACCACTAAATAAGTGGTTAATATTATGTCATTATGATTGCAATGGCAGTAAATATTTAGAGGTGGGTGACAAGGGTTCTTGGAGTCAGTCCATTCTTTATCCCCACAATAGTAGCTACCATCATCTTTTCTTTCCAACCTTCCTGTCTTCCCTCCCTGTAATAGAGAATGTGGGATCTACATCTTATACCTTTTGAACCTGAAGCAAGGTAAGAGGTCAGCTAATAGGGCTTTAACACAGCTGCTTCTGGGACCTTTTGTAGGTGAAACCATTTCTCTTGGGATGTTCTACCTGAGGAACTGATATATCTTTCACTCAAGACAAAGAGTTAACTACTATTAACATTCATGTTTTAGGTTTGTTTTTTCATGATTGAAATACTCTCAAGCCCACAGTGAGTCCTTAGTCCATCAAACTGTCAACAGTGCCTCCACATGAGTTGAAAACAGAAAATATTATGCCAATACTGGTATGTAAAAAATAAGGACTCTCTTTTATTGGTAACATCTGGCATGGTTTGTTAGAACATTCTAACCATGTGGTCATTGAGTCCTTACTCTGATAAATGAGAGCCAGCAGGGATGTTGGTGCACAGGGGCTTACCACTCCCCACAAAAATCATTCCAGTCTTCCATCCAGTAGCTTTCCTCACAATTTTGTCTTTTTTTCCTAATTTCAACCATATGTCTTTCTAAGTTTGGAGCTGCCTGTCTCCCTACAAAACCTACATCTTGGCAAAAAACCAAGAACTTGGAAAGTAAAGGATTTCACAATATGTGCTTCTTATGTATAAGCATTATTCTCCATCATGCCAGTTCTCATCTTCTTGACCCAGTCCTCTCCCAAATTCCCACAAACCTTGGTTCTGCCTACTTCTACTACTTCCAGTAGGATTAGCCTAAATTACGAGAGAAACAGAGCAAACTCTATTCTCTCTCCACCACCCCAGCAGACAAGGTGCCAGCATGACACCCCAAAGGCTCAAAACCTATTTTCCACAGAGTATACAAATAAATATCACTCTGATGTCTAAAGTTCAATCACCTTCTAATAAGAATGAATTGCTCCCAACTAGTTCCCAAATCATATATCCTGGCTGAGCTGTAACATCTTGACAATTAAAGATGGATCCCTAGAATGGGCAACAGCACTGAGGATAGGTCGAACCTATGAGGAGTGAGATGCCAAGCCCTAAAAACCATGACTTAAGATTTTAACTTAATTCATCTTCTCACACTTATTTTCAACTTTGAAATTTTACTCTGGCTTTGGCTTCATTACCACTGCTACTTCCATCCCAACTTAAAACATGTAAGCCGAAAGATTACAGTCATTGGTTAAAACATTGCTTTGCTTGTTGAACAACAAATATTTGTTGACCCCCATATTGACAGCAGACAAAGCTAGGCACTAAGGAGTCAGCAGTGAAAAAAGCATACAATTTCACTCTTACAAGAGTTACTCCAATGATGTGTAAATTCAATAAATTTAAATGTACAAGATGTATATTAGATATATGTTAGATGGTGAAGGGAGTAGAGTGTGAAGTATACCAACAAAATAAGGAGAGTGACCACCCATGTCAAATGTTTACAGGAAGACCCTTGAGGTCTGGGCATAAACCATTGGATTTTACAACACAGGTTCTGTTAGCAGGAGCACTTTGGCTAAAAAGTGAATACGAAAGCCTGGTTTGAGCAGGGGCAAAAGATATTGGTTATAGGAAGTATGAGACAAAACACCAGCAAGTCTTATTGCAATGGGCAAGAGAGAGATGAGACCATAAAAGCTTGTGGGGTCAAGAGGTTTTTTTCTAAACACAGGGGAAACTGAAGCATGTTTGTATGTGAATGAAAATTATCTGATAAAGAGGGATCATTTTGATGATGCAGTGAGAAAGTGAAATACTGGAGAAATTTCCTTAAGCAATAAAATGGGTGGGAACACAGTTCACAGGTGGAGCATTTGGGCATAGAAAGGCACATGGTAAACTAATCTCTTAGGTCGAGTAGAAGCAGCTCTCACTCAGCCTACTGCTCACTGAAGCACTCTATCTTAACTTTACCATCGGGTCAGAAGGTAAGCAGTTCATGCTCACATACAACCCGATTTTGCATCTCCTCTCTTCCCTTCGTTTATTTATTCTTTGCATCTCCATTCTTCCCTTCATTTATTTATTCAACAGGTTTAATTTGACAGTTCCAGTGTGTGGAGTGCAAAAATGAACAAAATCTCTTTTATTTTGGGAAGTCTGTCTATGATCCCAGAGAAAATTACAAACTACCAGGAGGCATGCCTAAAACATTGTAAACCTAGACCGTATTTGATAAATTTCATAAAGGAGGCAGTCGACTGCAACAAGAGTTTAAGGAGAAGGAAAACTGTAAAGTCAATCTGATTTCTTGGGGGAGAGGGGTGGCATATAAGAGAATTTCTCTCAAAAAGAGTGAGGGAGTGGTGGCCCAGGTAGCATCTGAATAGAACCCATGGGAAAGGAACCAAAGCATCTGGATAGAACCCATGGGAAAGGAAATAAGATTGTACCTGTGGAAACTGCATCGTCCCCCATTTCCTGTATATTACTTTGCCCCCCCCCCCTTTTTTTTCAAACTGTTCTAATCATCAAGAGAGTCAGATTTACCAGGAAAAGATATGAGACTAAATCTGGCCATTCACATATCAGGTCCTCATTATTCAATGTTCAAGTCTCGTTAATAAAAAAAAAATCCAAGAGATGTGATCTCCGTTCTTTCTAAAGATGGAAACTCATTTAAGTGGTGCCAAAAGCATAGCACAAATCCATGATAGAGGTTGGCTTGGGGCCAGGGAATATTTCACACACACGTGAGTGAGAGAGAGATATTGAGGGGGAGAATGTGTAAAGTTGGATGAAAACACTTTTCTTAGATTTCTTATGTCCTGATGTTACACTAAAGGGTAGGGGGTAAAGGAGGCTCCTTTTTCTGGGCTGTAGATAAGAGGTGTGACTAGGCACCTTCTGAGAGCACCTGCAGACTTTGGTAGTCCAATCCATGACATGCATGCCGGGCTCTACATGATGCAGCAACCCTGAGTGGGGACACTGAAAGTTAACTCATCCCTTCATCCCTCTGCCATGTTCCACAAGTAGTGCAGATGGGCCAGATCAGCATAGGCCTGGATGGGTCTACCACCCCACCCCAATTCAGTTTCTGGCTTTTAACAACATAATCAAGAATTTATAATCTTGCAGTATATGCACAAATGTCCCATGCTCTCACCTCATTTGACCCAGCTCCACCCCTGGTCACCCTAGCCTTGTGAACAGAGATCCATATTATGAACACATAATCCAGGAGTGTGTCAGTGAGTAAAATACAAGCTAGAAGTTTATGAAAAATGTCAGGTTCACAGTTGTTTTTGTGTGCAATCAAATACCAGTGTCCCCTTATCCCTGTCCTATCAGATTTAAATTTCTAAATGGGTTATTCACTTTAAAATGATATGGAGAGCAACCCTCCTGCCTACCTGTGCTGATGCAGTTTCTTTTTAAACTTGTCTCTTTCAGGGGCAGCTCTTTCTGACTGTTTGTGTCTCAGCAGGTGTCCTTTAATCCTTTCTTCCTTTTTAAAATAAACTGCTCTTTTTTATGTTAAAAAATAATAAAATAAATAAATAAAAGTTATGACCATACAATAATGAACCAATGAGTGTGTTATCATCTGCTGAATTGCAAGGAAGAGATATTAGTTGTTGTTTCTTGTTTTGACATTGATTTCCAAGTTGAAGTGCAGAACAAATACATAATGTTATCTATGTATTGTAATAGACAGTAACTTATATCTTATCTCTGAGGAAACTGCTTTCTGTTAGGATGAAGACACATGCACCCACAGTCTTCCATCATCACCCTAAATAGTATGTCCTGCTTATTCTTTTTTATCTAGAGACAAAACAGGTCAGTGGTTCCTGTCCTGTTCTGTCCTAATACCAGGGGGAGCTATCAGAGTCTTAGAATGTTTATTCCCCCACCCACTACCATGTGCACATAGTGGGTAGAGCAGAAAGCAGTGACCTCTTAAGAAATATAGGTATCAACCCCAATATCACAAGAAATAGCAATAAACTGTACTTTATCAGTTGCACCATGTAAGATGGTTGAGCTAGCATTATCACTTCTATTTTATAGTTGAGGAACCTAGGATTCACAGTAGTCAAGTGACTTGCAAAATATTGCCCATTGTCAGTAAGTTACAGAGTTGCACTAAACTCAACTTTTGGCTTCTAAATCTAGAATGTTCCCCAGTACTCTGTTGCCTCTACAAAGCAGAGCTGAGCAGACACCAGTCTAATCATAAATGTCTATTATTTACAAAACACTCCAAAAGTTTTTGTGTATCCTTACTCCTTCTGGCTTATCTCTGCAAATCTTCTAGAGCCATGTTCCTGGGTAAGTGTATTCTTTTCTTCCTGACTTGCTTTGGACATGTAACACCTCCTGGAATAGGTTTACTCTAAGTCACATGAAGGAATCCTATAAGAAATGGAGCAATTCAGGTTTTGGAACCTAACACGCTCAGCTCAAATCCCAATATAGCCACATATGGGTTCTGTAACCAGTAGCTTATCCCTTAAGATTACTGAAAATTCCTTATCTATATAATGGAAGATTTTTATATACAGTAGGGTGATTGCAAGTATTTAAATATTTTTTAGATTACACATACTAAATACAATGTTATGTTATATATTATGTATGTATATAGACCACATAGATAGTACCTGGTACATGTTACATCATCAATACATTATACAAAGTTTTGAGCCTATCTCAAGTATCTAGAGTCTGGGCACTTAGATTGGACTCCGCTGTGCTATGCCCTACTGTGTTACCTTACAAATGATGTCATAACATTATCAGAATTATCCTAAGAATCAAATGGATTGATGCTTTTAAAACTGTGCCGAGGGCCTTAAAAAGCACAGATAAATAATAACTATAATTATTAGCATTACATCCTCAGTGGGATGGAGCTCCTGGTCTTCATCTCTAAAGTAGAGATTTGAAAGCTAAATGATCTGCCGTTCTTCTCTGTCCTTGGCATCCTATGATTACAAGATTTCCTCTTGGCAGAATGGGCCCTGGAGAAAGGGGGAGCATGGTAGGGAGAAGAATAAATAAGAGCACAGAGGGAAGCCACAGAGATGATTTTCGTCACTGTCACAGAAATGTTGTCCTGAAGATACCTGAGACACACCAAAACCCATACTATGAGACCCCAGAAAAGGTTACCCCATCCCAGCACCACGCCAACAGCTCCCTCTGCTCACCCAGGAGCTCCCTGTCCTTCTGCCAGCCATCCTCTCAACAACCCAGCTTTCCAGTTCCTGGGTCTCTCCCTTCCCAAGGTCACTGACGTTTTGTCCACTCCAGAGAGGCAGGCTTTTTACACTTTGTGTGTGCAGAATGGAAAGTGCAATGGCCAGGCCCCTGGGACAGAATGGAGAAAGAAGCAGGATCTCTGGTTGGCCCTGGTACATGACCTGTTGGGAACTCTTGGAGTGCTTGTACCTGGCACAGGCAGAATGACTGAGGGTGTGTGTGTGTGTGTGTGTGTGTGTGTGTGTGTGTGTGTATTTCAAGCAGAGGCAAAGGGAAGCAATATTTTTCCACCCACCTTCTCAACACAAAGGGGGCCTGTAGGTGCCCTTCATGTCCACAGAGCAGAGGTCAACCCCTGCATGAGGGAGGTCGCAGCTGAAATGGGTTCGAGGGCCAAATTATCGTCCCTCTCAGACATGGGTTTGCAGTGCAGAACCAATTTGAAAATGTGGCATCATCAGCAGTCTCGCCCGAGGAGAGCCCGGCCGAGAATAAGGGGATGTAATAAATCAAGGCTCAGTTGCCCTGAGTGGGGAGCCCCGGCTGAACCAGCCCAGGCGGCTGAGAGGCAGGATTGAGATGCATTGGCAGAGCTGTGACGGTGACCCCCGGACTGAAATAATTGGGGTTGGGGGAGGTGCAGTGTGGGTCAGACTGCAGGGCACCAGAAAGAATATATAGGGGGGAGAAAGCTTTCAAAAGACCTGCCTACACAATGACAGGCTGTGGTCAGAGTAATTATCTGCCATGTTCATACCTGCTAAATTCACTTTTAAAGGAGAAACACGCGCTCACTCGCACAAATACACTGGCACAGGAGGAAAGAAAACCCTTCTTGAAGAAAACGAAGTACCTTGTAGCAAAAAACAATAGACCCCAGAGGGAAAGGTGCTGCAAACTTACAGAACTTCATTTCAAGGCAAACAGTGCCCTCTAGAGGCTAGAGTGCTGGGTGCAGCGGGTGGTGAACAAAAGAAGTTCAGTGACATGAAGTGCTGGAGAGGATCCTTTGGCTCAAGGGTTCAGGTGGAGGGTGAGGAGGTAGCAGCCGTTTCCTCCATCTGAAGAAGTGTCCGTGATCCTATCATTCACATTCTTTTCTCATAAGACTGAGGTAGCTCCAATCGTTGCAAGGAGACATTTTGCCAAACACAATTACAAAGGGCATATTGCTAGAGCCAACGTCTGCAGGTGATTGCAGTTGTAGACATGGTGATTTTTCGTAGAGAACATGCTAAAGAGGAAGCCAATACAGTTTGGTGTAGGGGAAAGGAATAGAGGAGCATAAAAATGTATTTTGGTCCCTGTATCTTGAGAAATTAGATGTGCCCTCTTTCAATAAATATCAGCTCACAAATCATTTCTTAGAAAAGCATAACAAAATATAAAGTGAGTCAGAATAGTAAAGACAGAATGTTCTAGCAAAGAAGTCCTCCCACAGATCCCTTCATGAGTGTGTAAGCACCTTTGAGTCTTCCTTACATGAGTCTTCCATGTATTCTCTAAACATGGGTCTTATTTCATCAGACCATCTCCTTCTTCCACATTGTCATCTGCAGGGTAAATCCAAACTCCGCAGACACAGGCTGGTTATCTGCTTGTCACCCCAAATAGGCTGCTTATGCTTTTCCCTTGATGTCCCCATTAGGTTCCTCCTATATCAACATCTACCCAACCTCCTTCCTCCCACCTCTCCCGCTTTCCAAGTCCTACTGCTCCTTTATCCATTTGGCCTTCTCTGTCTACCACTAGCCTTTGGGATATTTAAAACACATACACGCACTCCACACAAACATACAACACACATGCACACACACACATATATATGGATAATATCAGGTTTGATGCTAGATTAAGAAGATGGGGTGAGCTGGGTTCTTACCATGAATCTCCTCCTGTGGTGAGGTTGGAAATTCATTCTTTATAGAGAGAGAGTTTTCTACCATGGAGTTTTAAGTCTGGCCTCCTTTGACTGTGTACTTCCTGCTATTGTTCTATGACTATTTCATTCTGTCTATAACTTCCTGGTGTGAATGTCAAGCATAGTGGTGTCTGAGCCCTCTGTGAAGCTCTGAGAACAGGTGGCTGGGAACCTGTTCTAGGACAGAGTGGGACCCTTAAAAGTGTTCTCCACGATTCTTCTTGGAATCTAGAAGCTGTCAGTTTCCAGTACCATCTTCAGGTTGCAGGCCAGAAGAGAGCATCTCCTTTGTCAGAATTACTGTCTGGGTGACCTGCAGAACAGACCTCACTGCATCCAGTCTTCCTCTCTGCCCCCCACTTCTCAACTCTATCCCAGCCCCCACCCCAGCTTCCTCTCCACTGGAGACCTGGCAGGTTGCCTTGCTGGCGAGGTGGCTGCTTGGCCCCAGAGCCTCCTTGTGGCTCTGAATGATAACACCTCACGCAGAAGAAAAGAAAAACAGTTTTGTGTCGATGGCAGCTTATACAGCCGTGGAGCTCTTTGGTACAGCCTCAGCAGCTGTGTATTTGTGATGTTATATTTAATCCAAAAAAAAAAGTCCTAAAAAATCTGTTCTAACAAAAATTTCACTTGACCATCTACCTTGCACTTTCTCCCTGCCAAATACTGCTCTGTGAAGTGAGGTACAGACAGGATCCCCTCTCCAAAAGGTTGAAACCCCCTACTGTGCAGAAAAACAGGACAGCTTCTGCCACCTGTGGTGTCACTTGGCTGAAGTTCCCAAGTGCTCAGATGATTTCTACTGCGATCCATAGATGGAAGGCAAGCAGAAGCATCCTCTCACAGTGGAGGCAGGCAGCAGGTGATGGAGGCTATAAGCATCACCATGGAACATTTGGATGGAAGGGGGCGATGGTTGTACTGATGGCATCACAAAAACACACTACACAGTTACAGAGAGTTACCTGCCCTTCCACATGCTGTGCTGCCAACAACTTCATTCTAGGCCAACCAGGTGTCTTTGCCCTTCTTCTTTGGATCCCACTGTTGAATCATGCCATACTTATGAGTAAAAGCCTTAGAGCATCCACTAAAAGGGGGTGGAATGGCTTGCTTTCTTCCTTGCTTAGTATTTAAAGGTGGTTGAGGAGACCACAGGAAATTGAACCAATTAGGGAACAAATACATCTCACTGCCTATATCCATTCCTCATCCTTAAAAAGTCAATATGACATTGAATAGACTAAAGATGGTTCTGAGCTCAGGAACCATCACTGGAGAACAGCTCAAATCTGCCAAAACCAGAGGTGCCCATACCATGAGGTCCTACAGGAATACACACAATGGGCCAGTAGGCTTGGCTCCCAGAATCAATGATGTGAACTTCCAGACTTGCCATCATGAATGGTTTCAGGTGGAAAGAGCATGTGAAGTCTAATGTATATTTCTCTCCTCCTAATTTCCAAATCCCAGTGTCTGATTTCTCTCCTTCAGACCCCTAGAAAGAACACAGGAACAAGGAAGAGGGCCTTCTGAGCAGGCCCACTCGATGTGGAAACAGGACTATGAGGGAGAGAACAAGAGCAGCAAAGGAAGTCAGAGGAGGAAAAGAAAACCTCCAATCACGTGGGCCCCATGGTGTAATGGTTAGCACTCTGGACTCTGAATCCAGAAACCCTCCATTCACAAATGTGGACTCATCAGGAACCTGGAACCTGATCCAGCAGTCAGAGCTCCATCCACTCCACCATGTAAACATGTGACTATACTTGCTTATTTTTTAAACTTTGCAGAAAACATTGATGTACCCAGTAGGGTAAATGAGTTCATCAGACCTTTTCTGTGATTAGTCTTTTATGATCAGCACCTGCGGTATTTTCCCCTCCTCATTTTTGTACCCACCTGGCATACATAAGTGGGCACACCTGGGCTTGGGAGGGAGCTGAACAAAAGGCAGCACCACTCTGGGAAAATGCCAAGGGAGAATGTGCAGAAATGGAAAGAAGGTACAAGAGAAAGTTTAGAGAAAGAGGATGATGATTCCTGGGGTGTTGAGGGGCTTGCCTGCTTTCCAACCTCGCTGCCCCTGCTGCCTAGCCTACCTGCCTGCCTGCTTGCCATAAGATTGGCCCAGCCTCCCTTCCTGGTGTGCCTGTGTATCTGGTTCCCTGAGATTATAAGGCCAGGGAAATCTACCAAGAGCTCAAATATTCTTCTTTAGCTGCTAGAACCTATGATGAACCTATCCAGGTTGGGATGGTTGCAAAACATACCCTACGGTCTTTGAGGAGTGGAACCATCCACTTGAACTAAACAAAGAGCATGGGTGCACAGCCCCATCACTGCTAGAATGGCAGTCACCATCTGGGTTTTCTCCTGATGCCTAACACTTTCCACACCATCCCCCACCCCCACCCCACACACACATACACACATGAAGGCTGTTGTTTGGTGTTTCTTTGCTAACTTGGGTGTTTTCATCCCTCCTCCCCCCATTATGGGTGCACCTCACATTTCAGGAAAAAAGCATCTTAAATGCCCATAGTATTAAAAATAATTTGCACATCTCTAAGTTCGAATCAATTATCAAATTTTGGTTAAATGAATTCTCTCTAGGATAAATATTACACATTCTCTGCTGGGGCTCAAATTGGGACATGTATTAATTAGTGAATGATGTGTGGATGTCTCCCAGGCTCCTCCAAATACTTTTCTGCAAACAAAAATTGATGTTGCTGTTATTATTCTTTTGAAGTTCAAAAAAATTAGGTCACTAATTCCAAGCAGATCTTATGGGGTCTGATCTCTTAGCAGGTGCATGGGTTAACAGTATTTAGCAGAAATGATGGCCCGGTGCAGAAAAATAAGGGAAACATGAGTCTCCAAAGGCTTCCGTTCTAGAAGGTTTCACTTAACTGCTAATTGCAGAGCAAACAAGTCCTCATCTTGTTCCAATTGAAGGGCTAAGTGGGTAAAATTTACATGTAAGCTAAGGAAAAAGGACCACCCAGTAAGTGCCCTTTTCTCTGCCTTGAATTCAGGTCAGGCATGGTGATTTTAAACCATTTCTAGTGCAATTTAGAGCCTCACTGTGGGGTGTGGACATAGGTTGAAAGATATGCCTCAGATAAAAAGAACACTTTTTTTATCTTTCTAGTCCCCTCTGGCACACTAGATGGGGTCTTTAGCATGTCTCTCACCTGTAAGCCAGCTTCCTTACCTCTTTGGAATGTCCTAAGACACATATGACCAATTAACAATTAACAATTCACCCCTGACAGGTAAATTCTCCTGTTATCACCTGTACCCCTGCAAAATGTCACATATGCTTAGGAATTAGCTTGCTCCTTCCTCATTAGCTCATTGTAATCATTTTCTTACCAGGATATATAAGGGTCTTCATAACTTCATTAAATCGAACCTGAACATGCTTCCCAGGATCCCCATTCTGTGGGCTGGCCCCACAGATGGCTATCAATCTCTTCCAGCTCATTTCTTCTTCTTTACCACATGGAACTCCTAACAAACCACAACATAGGCTAGGTGTATTGCAGATCTGATCTCTTGCAAAATCAGCTCTTGCCACAATTGGGTGGGTATGTTAGGTGAATAAAATGGTGGGTGCATACAGAGATTGTGGTGTCCTCAAAACCTTCCTGGATTTGTAGTCTTCAAGTGGGCAAGAGGCACTGCCATATACTGTGTCTTTCTGGTTCATCACTTTGGTTACTTTACAGGAATGTCCCCAGGGAAGGACTTGTCCAGGCTGGGGGGAAATCACTCTAGTATCTTCTTGCCTTTTGCCAACCTTGTTACTCCAGGAAAAGATGCCATCAAGACAACTTTAAAGGAGAAAGAATCCAAAAGTCACTAGGCTCTCCGAGAGTAGAAAATTAAAATAAAGGATTATACTGACTGGGCCTTGCGATGGGTATAATGACTCATATGTTCATTCAGCAAAGATCTATGAGCATCTGCATGTGCAAAGCAATGATTGGAGATAGCTTGGTGAACAAAGCAATTGACATTTTCTGCCTCCTTTGGGAGTCAAACAATGTAGAATAAACCAAAAAATAAGTCTTGATGTATTAGTCAGGTTAAGGTGGACTTGACTGCACAAAACCAGTAAACATCCAACTTTCAGCACCTCGACATAAATATTTCAAGTCTGATTGCCCATCAGGCAGCTCTTTTCTGTCTCATAGCTATACTGTGTAGAATGCATGACCTCCCAATCATCGAGGAAGGGCACAAGAGAGTTAAGGAATGCATAGGAAGCTTTCAAGGGGCAGGTTGAGGTACAGACATTACTTCTGTAGGCATCCCTATGGACAAAAACCAAACACTGACTCATCCCTACCATCTAGGGAAGTTGAGGATTTGTGTGTATGTGTGTGTGGCAGAGGTTAAAAGGGTGGGTATTGAATAGTCTCTGGTATACATAATTATACATTCTGAGACATCCTAGGTGGTAGAACCCCTAGGTTCTTCAAGACTAAACCTACAGAGTGGTTGACTACTCGATCACAATCCCAACAGTCATAGGAGAGCAAGGCTTTTCTTAATCTCCCCTGGTTTGCCAAGTATAGACACAATTTTGACACACTTCTCCTGACAGATACACACCTTCTGCCATGTCACACCTATTGACTCAGTGATTCCTTTTCCCTTGTTTACATCCTCAAGTCTTACTCTGACCTTATGCAATGTCTCTCTGATTAGTCAACCTATGAGACAGCAGACTCCTTATATATGTTTGAATAGAGTTTATGTCCCTGAGGCTTAGCTGCCCTTCTGAGAAGTGGAAGTAATGGCTCACTCTCCCTACCCCCACCCCTCAGCAGGTTCTTTCCTACCTGTGCCCAAATGTAACCTTAGTCTAACCTTCCTTTTATTTTCCTAACATCTAAAGCCTCTCTTCAGTGGCCCTGCTATGATTCTACTATCTGCATGAAGTTTCTGAATCTCATACACAATAAATTTTATAATATTTTTTTTATTTCAGCTTTCTCTTCTTCAGAAAGATTATTAGTGCCTCAAGGAAAAGGGACAGCCCAAGATTTATCGCTGATTTGCTACAGTTCTTTTCTAAGTATGCCCTAGGGAACCTCTGCCGTTGTAGGGTTTTGGAGGATGAGCAGTGTCCCTAAGTTTTCCCTTGAACCTACATGGTGCCAAAATAGCTCAGGAAATCAGTGGGATCAAAACACAGGCAATAAGCTAGAGAAAGAGAATATAAAATAATTGAATATCTAGGCTTGAGGGCTATTAGAACTGGGTTCAAATTCTGACTTGACTGTTCGATGATTGAGTGATCAGAGGTAAAGTTTCTCCTTTCATTGAGTTTGTGGTTGCTCATTTAAAAAATATAATAGATATAGTTTCCTTTTAATGGTGCAATAAGGACTAAAGGCCCTATCTGTAAAGATTCCTGCCCTCATCTAAGTGAGCACTTAAAAATGGGGTTCTTGTCTCCTGTCTTTCTCTCTTCTCTATCTATATCGAATGAAGCATCTGTTTGCTTCTTTGTGTGTGCCTATAGCTCTACCTACAGTGAACATCAATTTTATCTTGTTTGCAAGTTCCCTAAGGAATTGCCTCTGATTGGGTGAGTTACTCAACATAAAGCAACAGGGGGCTGTCTTAGTGAGATATGCAAAGGTCACTAACCCATCAATAACTGTTTTTGCTTTGGACCCCAAAAATTTCTCTCCAAACAGTGGTAGCCCTTGTGTCAGGGTGACATAGTTCAGGGTGACATGGGTGGCCCACGCAACAAGTAGCTACAAAGTTGTTAGTGCTCAATAAATATTTATATACAAAAGGAGTATGGCATTTGTCATTGAATCCACCATCTTTATTACAATATTGAGGAAAAAATAGCTGGCAGGGTGTGTTCCTCAACTTTAATGATCATGTAAATCACTTGTGGATTTTACTAAAACCACAGATTTTTTAATCCATTAAGTATAGAGTGGCTCCTGCATTTCTAAGCAACTCCCTGGAGAGGCCACCATGGCTGGTTCATGGCGCACTTTTTAGGTAACAAAGCAGTAGAGAACCAAATAATTGACTATACCCTACATCCCTTCCCAGTGATCTGCTTCTGTAAAAACTGTCAATAGATGATATAAAGACCATAAAGCTCTGATACAAAAAGACTTATGTACGCTTATGTTCATAGAAGCACTTTCCACAATTGCCAAGCCAGGGAACCAACCTAAGTGCCAACTTGTCTTTTAAAAGGAGATTGAGAGAACAGAGGACCAAATGAAATTTTTAATGGTTCAAGTAGCAAAAATAAAAAGGATGAGGCAAGATGCTGGGTCACTTGTCTCACTTCAATATTCACTATGTGACTGGCCTATTCATCTCTCTATCAAGATGAGTTCATTAAGTGCAAATATCTCATCTTCACAATGCTCTGTACTCAATGTCTGTTCAATGTTAGACACATTTGTGGCACATTGTTAACAGATATTTGTTGGTCAGAGGTGGATTTATCTTCAATATACCCTAAAATGTTTCATGCACACAGCAGGCACTCAATAAAAGCTTGTTGAATGAATTAATAAAGATGTAAAGCAGTGATGCCTGTCGTTCTGCATAGAGGAAAATATTATTTCTCATCAAAATCATCTGAGCAAGATCATCTCTTAGGGCTAGATGGGTACTAAGGGAAATAACACTGATGTTAGACCAAGTCCTTGGAAGTGAGTAGGCCTCAGCTGACAACTCAAATTGGTTTGGGTACCATCTGGTGTTATGATTGAAGCATTTTTCATGCTCACTAATAAACAACTCAGACTGGCTTGAGGGAGGACTGTGTCAAACCAGTGACTTCTATGAGCTGAGTGCTAAACCAACCTGCAGAGGTTGCAGAGGGAGCTCTGACTTGGGTTGCCCTTTCCTTCTCCCATGGCCAGGAGCATGCGCCATAAGAAACAAAGATAGCTCCCAGGGAAGGCTCTCCCAAGGCCTCTGCTTTGTGGGAGCCCACCAGGGAGTACCTGACTGCAAGGCTGGAGCGATGAAAGGCTCCTTTCTCTGCAGTTGGCTCATAAAAGAAGTCCTGTGGCTTGCATCCACCAGCTCTTGCAATCTCCCACAGCAGCAGCTCTGAGACCTGCAGACAGACATGGGGACAAATGAAGGAGAAATGCTGCCAACCCTAGGAACAAAAGCTTCCTCGCATTGCTGGAGTTTCATGGGATGTAACCTAGGAGCTTTCCTTTCATGAGAGAGAGAGAGAAAGAGAGAGAGAGCATTTCAGTCTGTGTTAGAGAGGACAGAACAGAATTCTTATTCTTTATAATGAAAATCAAGGAAACTGAAGAATGACAGCAAACAGCCATGTATTTACAAAACCAACAAATTTCACAGAACAAGATGGTCAGTGAGCATGTCCTCCTTCCTCCAAACTGTCTTCACATACCCTTCTTTAAAATGGGGCTATGGGGGGGGTGCTAATGACTCTTGTTCCTTTTCTCTCTGTTTTGTCTTACTTCAACTCTCTGTGTGGAGTGGGCCAAGGCACAGCAGTGCCTGGTGACCAAAAGCTTTCTAAGAATCAGACTAGAAAATGATGCTCAAAATCCAGACCAAACTATGTTTAGGGAGGTGACCTGAACTAATAGTAATTGTTAGCATTTTTGAGCACTTACCATGTGTCAAGGATGACACAGATCACTTTTCCTGTATTAACTTTATCTTGCAATCAGCTCCTCAGGTGACTACAATAGTAATCATTGATTTGCCAAAGATGAGGAAAACTCAAGGCATGAAGGTCACGTAACTGACACAAGGTCACTTAGAGGATGAATCATGAAGCCAATATACATCAAATTCCACCAGCGTGACTCCAGAATCTGCTTTAAATGATACACATAGGCCTCTGAAAAGGAATGTCCCCATCACCTTGATGACTCCCCAATCAGTACTTTCTGATGACTGGGTAAACGGCCACCTGGTTTCTGTTTTGTCTCTGAACATCACCTCTTCAGCATTCACTTCTATCTCATGCACTGAGGTCAGTCCTCAGGCACATGTCTCTGGACTCGAGGGCACCGCATGATGTCACTGGTCTAGTGTCTGAGTTCTGTGCTCTTGGTTGGGAGCTTAAACTTTCTAACCCCTCTTTGTACTCTCAACCTGCTCCCCTGTGCCTCTCAGGCAACTCACTCTGTTCTTGTCTGTTCCTGATAGCTCTTATATCTCATTTTTGCTTTGTGATTAAATGCTTTGTCTTATTCATCTCACAACTTTAAAACTATCTTACTATTCTATAATTTTAGGAAAATGTCTACAATAAAACGCCAAAGTAAGGACCATGGTTGTTTTTCATTCAGACATCCTCCACAGCATAGCAGCTTTTGAGAAAAACAAACCTCCCTTTTTCTCTCCTTTCCTCTTACTTGTCTGACCAACAGGTGAAAGGAACCAAATCAAACTTTGAGTAGTCAAGAAACTCTGGGTGAATGCTGGCACCTGTATGCTGAAAACTTCAGAAGTCTGAGGTTATCACCCAAGTAACCAGGACCCAGATTGATTCTATTTTATTCTGAAATATCTTGTTACCTCCAAGTCAGAAACCAATGACCTCCAGGCTCCTGTGACATGGACATGCCTCCTAGATTCTCAGCATTCTCTCAAATTTGCAGCAAGGGAAAAGGAGCACACTTAAGGCACCTCTGGACCAAGATACTTACTAAGGTACTCCTGAAAACTGAAGAAAATGGAAACAGAGAAGCATGTCATCCTACATTAATTTTGTTTCTTAAAACCTCATTGGTTGTCTTTCTCTAGATTTTCAGTCTGTGCCTAGAAGTCAGAGGCTGCCTCCATTTACCTTTCAATTCAGGAATATTGTCTTAACCTCAGGAGCAGGAAGCTATATATATCATTGGCATCCCTCTGCAAATGGCATTCCTCTGCACTCCAACCAGTTCCTTCCCTAAACCATATTCAGTCTTCCTTGCGCTATCAAGCATACCCCCCCACACACACAAGGGAGGTACAAAGAACATGGGTTCTGAACATTTTTTGATCCAAAGTCTATGTCTGTAATTTATTTTACTGTGCACATTCACTGACTTGGGCACATTATTTAATTTTTCTAGGTTGTTGTGACAATGAAATGGGGCATCATGGATAAGTACTTAATACAGTTTTTGGCCTATATAATACTGAGTAATATGGACCATGTCTACCTTACTTCTAACTCCTCCTGTTTTTTCTTTCCTCCAAATTTTCTTTTTAGACATGCTATTTGTAAGGTTTTTTTTTTTTTTAATAATTTCTGCTTAACTCTAGCAGCTATTTTTTTACAGTTGGTTTTTCTCTTTTCTAAATTCCTGTCCCCTTTGAAAAAAAAGGGGGGGGGGTAACAGAAAAGTTCTAACAATATTCAATTTGGAAATTATAAATGGGAAAAATTGAAAATTGGGAATAAAATGCTATTGAAATTCTGTAAGTCTGCATACACCATCTGGGAGTAAGACTTGTGAAGAAACAAATCAGTGTTTCCTTTATTCAGGAGATAGTTTGCCTCAGGGATCACAGGAGCCTTGAGCAATTCTCAGGGATGGGCCCTGAAGCAATATAAGGCAGTGGGCAGAAAGAAGTGGTGGGTGGAGACTGCAAAAAAAGTAAGTCTAGAGAGGAGTTTGAAGCTGTCTCTGGTTGTATCACTTTGGTCAACAGGCTCATGAAGACACTGGTGAAGGTGCATAACTTATTTCATGAATTCAGTTCTCCACAATCTTGTAATAGAACTATTTTTCAGGAAGGACTCCTGAGAAACAACTTGTGCCATTAGGAAACAATGTCTTTACTCTTAAAGCAATCTAATGACAGGAAAATATATCATGAAAATGGAAGTTAGGATCATGCAAACTGATATGTGTTATCCCATGCATATGGCCTGGATTCAGTAGCAACATCTCAATGTGCTATGAGGTGTTATGAGGCACCCAGCATAAAAGGTTGACAAAGTTTTTTTCTGAAAGATAGACAGCAAATGATTTCCAAAGAGAAAAAATTCAGTCATACAGTGAGACTAGGTCTCACTATGTTGCCCGGGGTGTTCCCGAGCCCGCAGACTCAATCAATTCCTAGCCTCAGCCTCCCAAGGTTGGGATTAAAGGTACATGCCACCATGCCCAGAGGAATATTGAAAATATTTAAGAAATGTTTAATATAAAAATATTTAAGAAAGTAATAAATGTGGAAATGGAATGTTGATTTTACATGAAGGAATTTCATGAACAGGAAGGCAGAGCCTGCTAGTGTGCTGAAGACAAGTTAGTGTCTACCTTCAGAACCAGTCTTCAGTACCCATAATCATTCATCATTTTTCCTATACAGGCATTAAACAGTCTACCATTTCTACAAAGTTTTCTTACTGTCTTCCTCCATTTCATTATTGTATGAACTCACTGATGTGGACATTGTAAGGGCATTCAGAAACTACTGTTACATCTACCCATTTTACTGATAAGAAAACTGAGGCTTGGAGAGTTCTACAGAACAATTAGGAGGTCACAGATCTCAAACATTTATACATTTATACTTTGTGAGGCACCTTCTTATGATGAAATAACTTCTTAGCTTTCTCTTTTTCACTCCAGGTCTAGTTTTCTCATCAGCATTGTTAATGTACTTTGGAAACATGCCTGGTCTGCAATAGAGTAATGGCTTTGCTAAGCAGTAACTTCCTTTAGACCTCTTTCCTCTTAAAGATCAAAAAGATTACTTGGCTCTCCTCCAAAGACTCTTGGAATATTTAACCCAGTGGACTCTCCAGAAGATAATGCTAAGTCAGCACAATATGCACACTAGAGTAGGGAATGAGTGAAGTAGGAACGGCCTCCTAAAAAAACATTGATAAGTATGTGGAGCCATCTTCTCTAAGCCTTTGGGAAATAGATTAGGTAATGTCAACCTTGCTTCCTTGATGTAGACAAGATGTTAAATGACTCAGGTCAGGAAAGTGGAATTTAATGGCACTGGTATTTTCATATCCAAAAATACATTGGTTGGATGCAAAAGTTTATAATTGACCGAAAGCATGGTAACCTAAGATATGCAGTATAGGAGTCTAGATAAACAAGTCTGACTTAATTTCCTGATATGCAACTCAGCTCCTCATTCAGTCTTCATCACACCATGTACTTCCACAAATGATGGTCCACCCAGAACACCAGAACAGTGTAAAATATATATAAACCCCCAACTTCCTTGTAAAGATGATCAACCTTTGGATGTAAATCTGCTGAGCCAGAGTCAGCACAAATAAACCTGCTTCTTGTCAGCCCTGGTGTCCATGTCTCCTTGGCCAGTTAACAGACCCAAATCTTCAAATTAAAATGTATAGAATCTCGAAATGATTAAGTTCAAATAGGAAAATGTATCTCATTGGTAAATAGATTTTAGAATATGTTGTCTTTGTTTTTCTTTGCAGTGCAACACTTAACTACAGATTTGGTTGCTCAAAGCACACATTTGTAATTGCACAGTTTTCATGGAGAAGCTCTGGGTGTAGATAATTGGGTTTTCAGCTCTGTGTGTCACAAAATCAAAATCAAGGTGTCAACAGGGCTACCTTCTCATGTGGAGCTCAGGATCCTATCCCAAATCCAGGCTGTTAGTAAATTCAGGACCAAAGTCCTCACTTGACTGGTCGTTATCTAGTAAGGACTCCTCAGTTCTTAGAGACTGCCTTTAGGTATGTAATATGTGGCTTTATTCAGTCTGTTCACAATAAGGCTTTTGCTTTTCTCTAGACCCACAGGAAAACTGCTTCCTATCTTTTCTAAAGATTCACCTGACTGTGTCAGAACCACCAAAGATAATCTTTTATTTGATTAACTCAAACTCAACTAATTAGGGACTTTTAATTAAACCCAACTCCTTTGGTCATATGATGTAAAATCCTTGGGAGTGAAATTCTGTACTATTTACAGGTACCACTCACACCCCCAGGGAAGGGATTACACAGAACATGTGCACCAGAAAGCAAAAATCTTGGGGCCCATCTTAGAATTCTGCCTATACTAAAGAGTTTTTCCTTATTCCCCTTCCAAGTCTAACAGTTTCCTCAGGACAGGGATCAGAATTTAAATAGTTGGGTGAATTAATGTGAATTAAAGAAAGAACTAATTGAAACTAGTTTCCCTCAGCTTTTAAATATCTTTAGTTTATATCTGGTTCTGTTGAGAGATTTGAACACCAATTATAATTAAGCATAGATTTCCATAAATAGATGGCAGTTTCTGAAAAAGATTTGCCAATAAAACTGGTACTTATAGGGAGTAAAATTTCATAAAATAAGTATAATGACTAATTCCTTCTCAGAGTGAGCCTATTCATCAACATGTATTTATTGGAAACCATCCTTCCATGTCCTGAGTAACATGCTGACTATATGAGGGACAAAGCAGAATAGCAGACATCTATTTTTCTCAGGAGCTTACAACATTAAAGGGGAACCAGCTACAGATACATGAAATAATATTAACACAAACCAGAGAGTTCATATATCTAATTGGGTGGCACAGAAATACACTGAAGAAACTTAGAAAAATAGGTGTCCAAGACTGGTTTATGTAGAAAGAGAAATTCCTAAGCTATATCAGTTCTTTAGGCAGAAGACATGAGGCTAGACTTGGTTTGTTAGACAAGAAGACTATCAAAGAATTTGAACAATGACATAAAGCAAAGAAAATCAAACATGGAAAATGAGTGTGAACGGGGCTTGTAGAATGAGTTGAAAGGGTGCTCAAATCTCTCAACAGAACCAGATATAAACTAAAGGCATGTAAAAGCTGAGGGAAACTAGTTTCGTTAGTTGTTTCTTTAGTTCACATTAATTCTCTCAACTATTTAAATTCTGATCCCTGTACTGAAAAAACTACTGTCTTGAGCTAGGTATGTTTTGAGAGCCTGGACCATCCAGTAGTATTAGCAGATGGATGCTGCAGTTAAAACACATTTGCAATGCTAATGTAGACAGAGTTGGCCTTTGAACTAACATAGGAACTAAAACAGACTTGAAATTCAGTTTCCATTTTAAGCAGATGTTGAGAGATGAATAGTTGCACATGAAAATTCACTTACTTTTCTCTTCCTAGATAAATAGGCAGATGACATTTTGGTCATTCACTGGCCAGGACACTGGTTGATGTGGCCAGGACACTGATCTCTAGCCTGAAACTTTAATTCCAGGTAGTATAGCCCCCTCCATGCTATCCTCCATGCTATCCTCCATCTTTAGCCCATCTTCCTGTTTGTCCTGGAGTCCCAGAGTTCCAAAATGACAGTATGGGGAACCACCACCCTGAGACTTGTTCACCTACCCTGTACTATTATAGAAAGAGAAAAGTATCTTCAATTTCATTAGACATTTTTGTTTATTTATTTTATAAATCAGACTAGCTAACAGATGTTTTGGGGAATGGGGGGAACATAACAGAAACAATGAGTTGTAGAATATATATATTTGTTAGGTATTTTTCAAAAAAACCAACCCTAGAAAGTAGTAGGCAGCTGATGGTAGACAAGATCAAAGCTTAAGATTTTCTACATGAAACAGAGAGTTGCCATTTGCAAAGTGAAGTTTCTTGACCCCATAGAATAGAATTCTCAGATGAGGAAGTGCAACAAGAGTAAAAGGTAGAAACTGTCTTAAATATATGTTCATAGTTGGGGAATAGAAGAAAGAAGAAAAGACAGTGAAGAATTGAAAGTGTCTAGAAATAGGTGAGTATCAAAAACAGCTCAAGTATAAAATCTAATTTTGATCTTTGTGACTGATGCATTATCCATGAACCAACACATAGCAAGTCAAGACAACAGCACCATCCTCAACCTACAGCCTTATTTAGATGTAAATAAGTTACAGTTGATTCATTGCTTAACTGGCTCATAGTCTCTGGATCCCTGTTATCATTCAAAATGAAGTTGTTTAAAACAATGAACTAGTCCCAGAAATAGGTTGCCTTAGGGATGCAGAAAATGTACAAGGTCAGATTCATGAAAACATAAACACATTTACCATTGCATGTCCAAAAATTGATTTAGGCATATTTGTGTATTTCATTTGTTTGATGTTTCCATCAGCATATCTGTAGAGTAAGTTAGTCAGGCTTTTTTCTCCATTAGCCAGTTTATCCAGCACCTGGGGCTTTGCACCTTCCCCATGATTGTGCACCCCAATAGGTATGTGCATATGTGCACACCTCAGCATAGAAGAGAGGAGATACAGTAAAGGCACAGTGGGCACCTAGGGAGGGCAAAAGCATGAACAAGAGTACTAGAGGCTGGCAGAGAGACAGAGAGAGAGAGAGACCAAGAGAGGGAGAAAGGCACAGAGAGGGAACACCCAGAGAAAGAGCATGATGTTTCCTGGGAAGTTGGGGGATTTGCCTGCTTCCAGCCCCATTGCTTCTGCCCTGCTTGAATTGTTTTGTAACTGTTAAAACCAATAAAAATCCTTGGTAGACTGGTGAGCCTGATGACTGATGCCACCATAGCTCCAAAGATCGGTTTCATTAGTAAGAACAAAATATACTTAAGTCACTGTTACCTATATGTCAGCTCATGTTTTCCCAATTGAATTATTCAAATTCCCTGGCTTTTATGGGAATTGTATGGGCACAACCTCAGAGGCAACCTCACAAACCAAGTGAAATATCTGAAATTTAATTTTGACCTTGATATCTGTTCAATAATAATTGTTATATGAAAGGAAAGGATTATTGTGGTTTGTTCACGATTTAAAAGTAAAACCCTAGTAATGGGTGTGGTTTGGTTCTGAGTTTAGGGAGTAAATACAAGGTTATGTTATTATAGTTAATACTAAATTATGTTTGGGGACAGTACCTAATCAAAGGAAAATGAAGTTCAAAGCAATAAAACTACCTGTAAATTAAATGTCAATGGCATAGAAATATTTTTTTAAAAAAGGATAATTTTGAGTGGTAAAGAATATAGTCATGTCTATATTTAGCAATAAGAAATGTGTTAATAATTCTCACAGGTAGCTAAAGGAAAAACCCTCAGACCATGAGAAGAAATACACCCAGATGGGAATGTAAACTCGTCCAGCCACTATGGAAAGCAGTATGGAGGACCCTCAAACTCATAAAAATGGAATTACCATTTGACCCAGCAGTCGCAGTTCTGGGAATATACCCAAAGGAGACCTCAATGTGGGTACAAAAGGACACCTGTGCTCGGATGTTTATTGCAGCACTATTTATAATTGCAAGAACATGGAAACAACCCAAATGCCCCAGAACAGATGAGTGGATGAAAAAGATGTGGTATATATACACAATGGAGTATTACTCATCAATTAAAAATGACAAATTTGATGAATTTATAGATACCTGGATGTACCTAGAAGAAATCATTCTAGCAGAAACGAGCCAGATAGAAAGGGACAGAAACCAAATGGTTTCACTAATATATGGTCAACCAAATGAAACTACACAAGGGAAGAGAGGGGACCAGCTGGAGTGGGCGGGGAGGGGAGGTGATGGTAATGGGTGACCCCCAGGGACTGAAATGATGTAAAAAAAATAATAATAATAAAGCAGATATTGGTAAAAAAAAAGAAAAAAGAAATACACCCAGAAGTCAACCAACTCAGAAGGCATGTGAACACAGCTTTGCAATCGACACACACACACACCACCTCCCTGGTCCTGCTGCCCATTCCTCATCACAACTGTGTGTTTGCGGTGTGGTGATAGCATTTCCTTTGCTTTTCTATGTGGGGGAATAAAAACAACAAATTTGTGAAATTGACTTAAAGTCACATCTGAGTGATACCAAAGTTATGGATCATTACAAGCCATCCAGTCAAAAGAATCATTCAAGTTCGAGAAAACAAATCAGATGGATAAGTTCACAATATCAGAGAATTTTCCCACGGTGTACATTCTCCCTTAGTGATTTTTTTTACAATGTGTGAAGATAAAGATCACTGATATAAAAAGATAAGTTCACTTCTTTTTATCTCAAGCACAACCTCTCTCTTCTCTTTTTCATACAGAATATCTTTTCCCAACTTTCAGGTAGATGAAACAGCAATAATGGAAATGACTTAATGATCTTTTAAATTTCTTAGGCTCTTTCAACCTCTGTAGACCCCACTTTAATGCAAATCAAAGTAGGGTGGATTGTACCTTACCTGCTAAAAAATAGTTTCAATTAGAAATTTAATTACACTGTCTTGAGGAAATGGAGACGACAGTTTCTTTGAATTTTTTACATTATGGAAACCTCCAAAGTGCTATAAATCTGTTAATTGATTTCTGTACCTGTAATGTTTGATTAGGTGTATTTTATTGTCTCCTTGGTTTTAATTAACCCTGGGCTTGTCAAAATGCTTCCAACGACAAAGGATATATGATGAAGTGTGATAAACTCTATTAACAGAGGCTGACTTTTGTCAGTAATTGCTCTCATGCACAAGAGTTATTAGAAATTAGCACATAGAAAAAAAGAAACTGTACTTTTGGTAACAACTTTTATAGGCAGTCATAAATCTATGGCTTGCCCCCTATGTGCTGGTGATAAGCAAATGTGAGTGACCATAGGGTCCTACCGAACATCAATCCCTCACTAGATGTCATATAAATATTAAGAGTGACAAAATAGGAAGAGTTATGAAGTCTGGGCGGTAAGAGCCAAAATTATACCAATATCCCTAACTGCTCAAATTAAGGAACCGAATCTAAGACAGTGGATATAAATGTGAAATCACTGCCACTGACCCAACGTGGGGGCTCAGTTGAAGTCCATACAATTGATGTCAGACTAAAATAACTAATCAGTCAACAAATTTGCCCAAACAATTAAAGTTGCTTTTTCACTCCAACATCACCTTAACCATATCTTCCTCCAAAGGTGGTCAATACAGATCTTTCTGGCGAAAAAAGAAAGAAAAACACTTAAATTCCACTAGCTCATAAGAGGCTAAGAAACATATTGCCTAAGAAAGAGAAGAGAGTTTATTCATTTGTCCAGATGTTATAGTTAACCTTGGTTTTCTTTACAACCTAACATGGTAGTCCAGTAACAGCAAGTCTTCTCGCTTTCATCTCTAAGTTACTGACAAAAACAGTTTTCCAGAAAAAAAAATACCTTATGAAAACTCTAGACGAATGTTATATCAGAACCCTGAACATCTGGATGTGTGGAATAATCTAATGTAATCAGATGCTTTTATATAATCAAGTTAGATAATTTCCCATTATAACTGGATCTTGGAAGCAATTTATGAGTTGGAAATCATTAGAGTACAAACCTTGGCACTGGTGATAATATGGAGGTAAATGATCATGGTTAAGAATATGGTAGCCAAAATATTCTCTCCTTACTGACTCCAAATTTGTTTGCCCCTCTCTGGTGAGCTAGACTGTAAGACCTCACAATTTTCAACTAATGATATATTAGTGCAAACTCAATCAATGTTACTATTATCATTAATTCTTTCTAAAATATATTTATCAAGTGTGTTCCCCTGGGAATGACTCTATGCTCGAAAATCTAGGCAATATAAAGATGGATAAGATCATGAATTATATTCAAGGAATTTACAGTTTACAAGTAAAGATTAAGCAGATTTGACATGTAGCGGGGGGGATGAATTAAAGCATAAAAGATTTAGACTAGTGTCTGATAGATTCAGACTTTAGGTAAAATTTAAATTTCAGTACAAGTGTTAACTGAAAATTATCAAGAAATGATAAGCATATGTGCTAAATAAGAGAGTATTTGTTTATGAAGATAGAGGGAAACCTTGTGGAGAAAATGGCTTTGGAATTGGGTTTGACTTATGTTTGGAGTTTTAATAATTAGAAATGGATAGAAACTATAATCCAGGTAGAAATGCACTGGGGGAAGAGCAAATTTTGTGGGTATCTCTAAAGAGAGGAAGAAAAGGAACCATGCTTAGAAAAGTAATAGCAAAAACACTTCAATGACAGGATGAAGAATCTCTACTTTCTCAGTAGAAGAGATACATCAGTCAAGTTGTTGATGACTTGGTGTATACTGCAGTGTGTTCTGAATCCCAAATTCAGACCTAATGTACTTTAAGTATCCTCCTAGACATAGCTTGGTCTTTCCATACAATAAAGCCACAAGAGAAAGAAAGCAAACACAGGCAAGTGGTGTTGGGAGAAACAACTGTTGACCTCAGTTCCTGAGAAGCAGTTGCAGGAGCTGAGTGTAAGAGCTCTAACCTTCAGAATTGAAAATGAAGAACTAACACACTGACTGTTGGACCTCCGAACCAAAGGAATAGATACTACTTTTCAAACTTTTTATTGACACTGACCCCAGGAAGAGTGCATGGAAGCTAAACATAAACCCTAAGAGCTAATAGATCAAAGCATGGGGAAGAAATAAAACCAATATTTAACAAGAGGGATAACAAGACAGGCATCCAGCACAAAATGCTTTCTAGTCAACAATTCTTGGAATAGAGAGATGACAATTTGAACAAAGTCATGATGATAATAATACTACCAGCTCTTAAGAAAAGTAAATTAAAACCCAGATGTTTTCTATAACTTTAAATGTGAATACTGAATTTTGAAATTCAGTAGATACAACCCAAGAATTCTATATCCAGCCAAGATAGCAATCATCTATCACAATGAAAAGATAAACAAGAATTTAGAAAATGTGTCATTCACATAACCTATCTGAGAAAAATTTTAATAAGTACCAAGGAAATATTTAATTAAGGAAAAATGAAAACAAGAGGAAAAAGAAGGGATGAAACTTACAATATATGTAAATGAACTTATAAGAATAATGACAGAGTGATGAATAATGGGTAACATCGCAATGAAACTAGAATTCTTAGAATAGAAAGCACCAGCTGCAAGAGAAAACCTAAATATAGTTTGAGATTAAAAGTTTAAAACTACTTCAGCAATAACTAGGGTTGTAGAACTAGGATGTGTAAGTAAATTTTAAAGATACTATCTTGTTGGGAAAGAGGAAAATAAAAAGTAGTCTAAATATCTCATTCAACTGAGGTGGTAGTGCAATTCGTGTTAAGGATAGTGTCTTGAAAGAAAGAAATAACTGGCACTTTGTTTCAAGGAATAATAATAATAATATATACTTAACAAATAATGGTAGGCACTTATTAGATACTTGTTGAAGAAGCCAAGTGCAGGTGTTGAGAAAAATAACCATGAGTTGAATAGAAAATGAATTTCCAAAAAAGATAGGTAATTAAACAGTAATTTGATTCAACTAGAATTAACAATGAAATGCTAAATTAAACATAAAGTTAAATGGAAAGATTACAAGTAAACGCATTGTTTTCATTAAATGTAAAAATGTTTAATTCTCTTATTTAAGTACAGAGATTGAGATTCTCTTGGTTTAAAAAAAATAAAGCTCAAAAGAAAAAAAGGTTCAGTTATATATCGTTTTAACATCATGCTCAAAATGTGTTACAACAGTAACATCAGCATTGTCTGTCTCCTGTTAGAAAAGCAGAATCCCACCCCAGACTTGCCAAACTAAAACTGTGGCTCAATCACATCCCCTAGTGATTCATATACATTAACATTTGAGAAATATAATTCACAAGACATCCAATTAAAGTAAATTCAAAAAACAACATTGAAAATAGAGAAGTGGACAAGAGATACCAGACAAACAAAAAATTGTCCTTATCAGTAGAAAATGAGTTGATTTTAATGCCAATTAATAGAGGAAAAAGGGAACTTGTGTATTGTTTTTTTAAAAAATCCAGTTTGTAATTTTTATTCGAGCTCAGATTTACAACACTAGAGTGTTTATGATGTCTGGCACATGATGCATTCTCATCATTGATCCATTTGCAGTCTACTTTTGTTTAGTTAGTTGGATATTTCATATGCTATTCTTAATTATATTACGAGTTCCTGAGAACCCTTACCCAAAGTAACTGATAAGAAGGCAACAATAACCCAGTCTAACCATACTGTCCTTTCTCTACTCACCCTTCTGTTCTTCCCAGCTAATATAACTATCACTATGAGTCCTGAATTTATCATACACTCACTTTTCTATTTCTGTAACTTATTTCCCATATATATATATATATATATAGAGAGAGAGAGAGAGAGAGAGAGAGAGAGAGAGAGAGAGACTAGGTCTCACTTTGTTGCCTGTGGAACTAAAGGCTCATGTTGCCCAGGTACCACGGTCTCAAGCAATCCCCAGTCTCAGCCTCCCAGGTAGCTAGGATTACAGGCATGCACCACCGCACCCTGCCTTTTTTTGAGATTAGGACTCGCTATGTTGCCCCAGATGGGTCTCGAACCCCTGGGTGGGTCTCAAAACCACAGACTCAATCAATTCCTAACCTGCGCCTTGCTCCATACGCTGTGGTTAAAGGCATGCACCACCATGCCCAGCCCATCTGTATGTTTTTAATTCCCAGATACACTCTCAGAGTTTTAATGCCACGTAAAGGAATTTCAGGTATGAAATATTTGGGGTTTACTTTGCGAACATCTTCTTGCTAAGGTTTGTTCATTTTGTTCTATGTCCCCATAGTAGTTTTGATTGTAGTAGACTATTCCATTGAAACTTTGCAGCTGAATGTTGAACTTAATCATGTTACAAACCAGGATATTTGTAGCATCATCTTTTTGTTTTCTTAATGGTTTATGGGATTTTATAGATTTCAGTTTTGTAAACCAGGTCTTCTATAAACCTTCTTGTACTTGTCTCTTGGTGTTGATATGTTTTTGTCTCCTCAAAATAAGCAAGTTACTCTGGTATTGACACTACCCATTTCCATCACTTTAAAAATCACATTTATTATATAATTAAATCCACAAATAGTTATTTCTAGGTTATTTGCAAATTTCTGACCTGATGTTATGTATATTTGTAAGAGAAAAATATTTGCTAGCACATTCCCTTAATCTCTACTATGAAACATAAAGGAAAATCATTGGGATATCATTAAACAGATTCAGAATTTGGGAACTAAGAGGTTTTTTCCATTTGAGAAATTCTGTGGCATGAATCTAAGAAAATGGATTCTTTGCTCCTGGTGTGACCCTCCTCATCTTGTTTTTGAAACTGTTATTAAATATAATAAGAAATGTATCACAACAAAAAGTTCCCACCTTCCATGTTCACTGACCTACTTTGGAGCCCAGCAAGTTGTTGCTCAGCTTTTAAAAAACTGGGGACTCTCTCCAGAGGGTTTTAAAATACTAGTGCCAGGTGCGCAGATTCCTGCAAAGGCACAGCTCAGCAATTCCAGGCTATCCAACTCTTCTCCAGGCTGAAGTAGGCAGTTCTGTCAGTCTGTCCCCATGGTAGCCAGGGGTCCCACCAGGAAAGGAAATGTCTTGCTTGTTTAATTTCGATTTGCTTTAGAAAGCACATATATACAAATTTTAGTAAGAACCTGGGAGAACTCATTTGTTAACCTAGTAATCAGTTCATTGTGCAAATATACGTGGGAATCATTCTGCCGATTTCCAAGATTTAACTGTACTCACAGACAAGATGTGTAGTCACTGGAAAATCTCTCTTCTGAATCTTATGAAAACTTTTTCTATTTTTATCGAGGTTTTCAAAAACCTTTCATGGAAATAACAGGTATAATTTAACATTCAGAAAAATTACAAAGCTCAAAATCAATACAAGTTACCCTAGGAGTCATGGACAGCTTTAAAGTTGGTTCTGTAAAATGAATGATAAGTTCAAAGTATCACTACTTAGCTTAATATCCTCTTATTTGTAGCTTTGCAACTTATTTTCAAAATGACCAACATGTAAGAAAGACTATATAATTACACACAAGTCTTCAGCTACTAGATTTTTTTTTGCCAAAAGTATTGTTCAGGAAGTAGTTGGATACAGTTGACAATTTTTGAGGCGAGCAGGGAAGGAAATCAAAAAATTTTATTCAAGCTGCAGTCATTTGGAAAAGAATTGAATTGTGAATGACTTTCTATGATTCAGGATCATAACCTTTTGGTATGATATTTGCTTTCTATTATGACTATGCCTCAGGGATCTGGAATCATTGCAACATGATTCTGGGAAAAATTAATTGACTAAGTAAAAAAATCTAATGTAATTAGTTTGTTTCTTTGATAGTATCTGATTAAGAGGGGGAGAATATTCATGTATATAATAGCTCATTAGACAAAACTTTGGTCATCAAAATACTGATGCAGATGTAAAAGCAAAGAATTTAGCTTCACAAATAATTGTGGAATGCATGTCATGTCCAAGAACCATGTTAGATGTAGGGTATATAAGCATATTGTTTCAACCATTAGAAGCTTATAGTCACCAGGAAAGACAGGTGAACTTGAAAAAAGATAAACATACTTGTGATGTGGTGCTGATTAGCTTGGACCAAAAAAGAAAAAGACAAATAAATAAACATTCTTGCAAATGTGTGATTAACAAAGTCAAGTAGCATTATGAACGGGTAAGTGCTAAACTTTGAAAACTGGGTCTCCTTTGTATAAAGTTGGACAAAACACTGAGGCTTTTGAAGCCTCTATTTACTTACTGATAAGAAAGGAGAATATCAAAATTTACCACGAAAAGAGTTTTGTGAGAATTTAGATGGGATACTTTGTGTGAGGTGTCTGTTTCTTAGCAGTCATTAAATAAATTAAAAAGTAGGTAGTGGCAATATATACTATCAATATATAAAATCAATATATACTATCAATATATATAAAATCAATATATACTATCAATATATACAAATCAATGCAAAACTACTTTAAAAAGAAAAAAATAAACAATACATATGAAGAAAATAGTCCCAAGAGAAAACGTGCAAATAGCTAGTAAAAAAGAACAGGAATACAATTTCACTTATAATTTAAAAAATTGAGATAAACCCCATGACTACAAAATTCACCATTACTTAAAAGTAGCAATTAAAAATGGTGAGGTTGAGCTGTCATGGGCAAAAACAGAGGAAGTGAAATCTTCCTGGAAAGGAATTGTCCATGTTGCTCAAGGCTTCAAAGTGCTCACAGTTTTTAAACTACAAATTCTACTTTTACTTTGTGTTCTATTAACATTTTAAAAACAATTTAGGTGTAGAACAATAGGAAAATTGTAAGTTTTTAGGCTACATACCTATAAGAGATGATTATTTATGCTTTACAAGAATTTTTGAAGCAATATGGTTTTGGTTAAATGTTAAGGGGAGAAAAGGGAAATGGTTAAAATGTTAAGGGAAAGACAGGACACAGATTTGTTGTAACTGGTAAACTCTATATAAGTATACATATATATGTATGTATTCATATCATGTGTAGATGTATCAGTAAGCTATTGCTGAGTAACAAACTATGCACCAAAACTAGGTGACTTGCAAGAGCCATTTACTTATTTCATAATTCTGTTGTCAATTTAAGCTGAGCTCATCTGGGCAATTCTTATCTAGGTTTCTCTCACTTGAGCTGCTCAGGTCAAAATTGACTGCTGTAGGAATGACTCACTTTTCTCCAAAGTTTCCTTCATATTTCCTTGGAGAACCCAGGGGTGTTTTCATGGTGGATCAGGGTTCCAAAGAAGATGAGATCCCAGCCTACAAGTGTCAGGATTGGTTCATCATCACTGCTGTCATCCTCTATTGTCCAGATAAAGTTACAAGGCCACCCTAGACAAAGGAGGGAAAAGAGACACCAGTTCTTGATGGAAGGAGCTCTTGAAAGCACATCACAAATGACAAGAATACATACCAGTGGAGAATTGGGGCAATGTTTGTAATTGACCTGTCATAATCTACATAGGTAAAAGTTGGGAAGGTACTACATCAAAATGTCAACATTATATTTTTGAGTGGTAGAACTCCTGATGATTTTGGTTTTTGTATCTTTTCATTATGTTTCCAGTGAGCAAACTACACTTTTAGAAGCAGATATATATATATTTTTAAATGTATAACCAGGGTCCATGTGGAATCACAAAAGAGCACCTGGCACAGTCTGTGTGGAAGAAAGACAGAGATGGCTCATAGAAGTGCTGGTGTTTCACACAGAGGTTGAAAGAAGCATGGTGAGGATTTGGCCAAGCAAAGAAAGATGAAAACATTCTGGGTAGTATGCAAGTGTAGAACACAGCATGCTGTTAATAAAACCTGTATTTAAATAACATCCAGGGAGGGAAGACTGAAAAGCCAGGAGACAATGAAGGGAATCTCTGAGCTGAAATGGTGAAGGAGCCTGATGAAAAAGTGACACAGGAGTCAGCTTCTAATGGGCTGACTGCAAGTAGCAATCTGAACATTTAAATCTGGATTTTACAGACTCAGAACGGGATAGTTGTAATAAAGGGTTCTCTTTTAAAATTAAAAAAATAGGATATGTACAATCTTGAAGTCACTGGTCTGATAGAGGAGCTGCTTCAGCTGACATCACAGCTCTCAGAGAATTAGGAAGAAGAAGCAAAGGTGGAAGAGCTGTCTCCTGAGAAGTACCAACCTGGCTCTCTTGCTTCTAGAAGCCTAGAATTGAGACAACTGCTCCTGCTATGGAAGGGGTTCTGAGCAGGATTAATCAGCACCTGCTGATTAAATTTTGGGCTATAAAATTGCAATATAGCTGTCACCGTTCTAGTGACAGCAGTCTATGTTAAGTGTTTTCCAATGAAGTGCTTAATTAAAATGAATGTTTAGATATTTAAATTCCTAAAGTCAATCCATCAGCTGCTTGTTTATGATTTGTCAAAGGGCCTCTCTTGTTCCCAGTATAATGCAGTCTGTGGTCTCTAAACTCTAAGAGCCTTAAACTATAGTCCTGAAATTTGAGTTCACACCCTCATCCATACATGGCTTTTATCAAAGGCGATAAATGCCTAAAGTGCTGTGCTGATGATCGAGATGCAAACGACCTAAAACTGTGGAAATCCAAACATCTGCTTCACAAGTGCCACCTCTCACAGGAGAGCCCGAACTCTTCCTTTCTTCAAAAGTACAAGAAACTCTGGTGATGTTGCCTGTGAAAGCAACTGGCACTTAGCACTTCCCTGATTGTCAGTGGCCCTATGAGATTACAGAAAAAAGAGAACAGAAAGAAATGGAATTTTTTTTTAGTGATGAATATATTTTAATTAGGATTGGCAGATTTAGTTTTTTTTTTTTTTTTTTAAAGAACGAAAGGCAGAAACAACTACAATTTCATTCCTGTGTGGAAGATAAAGAAACAAAGAATACAAACCAATAAACCAACATACACCCTAAGCTTCTGGCAGCAGAAGGTGGTCTCCAGAGAGGGAAGGGAGAGGTGGGTTAATCAGGTGAGAAAGTTCCTTGTTTGGTGATAGACAGAAAACATGAACATAATGTATCACATGCAGATGTTGAAATATAATGCTGTATAAATGAAACCTATATAATAATGTTATAAACCAATGTTCCAGCAATAATTAAAAAAAAATTGTAATGCTCTACAACTGAAACCTATATAATGATGTTATAAACCTATGCTCCAGCAATAATGTTTTTAAAAAAGAACTAGAAACAAAGTAAAACTATAGAATGCCTAGGTAAATTTGAATTTCCAATAAATAACAAATATGAATATGGGTGTGCTTATACTTTAAAAAATACTATTTGTCTTTTCATTTGTTTGTTTGGTTTGGTTTGTTTTCTGAAGGGATTTTTCAATATTTTTATTTGTAAAGTAGAACCCAGAAGTGATTCAGAGCTCAGAATATCAAATTCTCAAAGGACTCAGAAAGTAACATCTCAAAACCAATCTAATTATTGACATTTCCATGTCCCACTTTACACACATGACTGACAGTGTATGCAGGTTTAAGAGGGAGCTGCTTAAGAGTGATCACACACAGGTCTGATCCACATAAACAAAAAACCTGAGTTTCAAATATTTAAGGATTTATCTGTTGATGTAGTTTTTGTACTGGCACCTTTTGCTATGATGGTGAAGATCCATCTTTAGAAACCACAGGCCTACTTATTCCTGGGGGAGCTCAGAGGTTAGTGGGTGTATGTGAATATTGCAGTCAGGCCAGGACCCCAGTTCTCAAGCCATTTTCTCATTCCTCCTCAGCTGAACCCAGGCTTGTTCACTCTGGCCAGGCAAGTTACTTGATGGATTTCATTATCTTCCAAATGGTTCCGTGGAATTTGATATAAATGAGTCAAATACAAACAAGCTTATCTAAGCAAAATTATAAATCACCCTATTTGCTGATTTCAGAGTCAACATTCTGACTGTTGGAGCGGCAGCTACCAGTCCAAATGGACAATGATTGTGGAGTTTAAAGACAAATCAAGACTTTATGAAAACACCAAGTGTGAAGTGCAAATGAAAATACTTTCAAGAATGACTAATTTAGGAAGCATTCCCTACATACATCAACTAGAGCACCCATCAAATAGGACTAAGACCCATCTATAATTCCATTCTCATTAAGAAACTAGAAAAAGAAACCTTTAGCTTAATATAGTCAAAAGAAAAGAAAGTCTTGTCTATAGACAGCCAGTTTCCTCTTCTATTTGGTCTTAATTCTGGACGTTCTGGTGGTTCATATATTGTAATCCATTCCCTCTCACACTCCACTGTGGAGTGAGGCGCCTGAATCACAGCGCTCCCAATTGCAAATCCAGATTTTTCTTGATCTCTGTCTTCAGGCAGTCATTGCTCTCAGTTTTATGTCCTGAGTGTTTACCACGAGCGCTGCTAAAAATGCTTGCTCCTTCCCATACAGGCTGCCAGATTTCTGCTAATTAGTTACCACCCTGGAATAGCTGGCCTGTCTGCCTGGCGCTGCAGTTCAGCCTTCTAATATGAGCTGCTCTGTGATCAACGTCTTGCTCCAAGGATCCCCTGCCTGGTTAGGTGGTGGGGAAGCATGCACCCATCCTCTTGGGAGAAAGCATGGGATCTAATCAGAAAATAAATTTTCCCAGAACACAAACACTAATCTTATTCATACAGCCTACCACCAATCATTACAGAGCGCCGAATCTGTACCAGGTACTGTACTGGATCCTGGGTATATAACTATGAACAAAAGAAAAATAACCCCTATAGTTGATCTGGAAAGCGGTCATTGATTCAATATTTTCAAGATTAATGAAAGCTTTTCATGGGAAAAAAATCATTATTCTGCATGCTACAGGAGGTTTAACTTGGCTAGGAAAGATTTCTGTAAGAAATGGCATTTAAGCTGAATGATAGTTAGCAAACTTAAAAGTACAGGTGAATATGTGTGCATGATGGGGGGAGGAGAGCATGTTCAAAAACCCCCAAGGAGAGAGACAGCATATGATATGTCATGGAAATAGCCAGGATTTATAGGAGGCCCCAGGAGATCCCCAAATAGTTACTAAATGTCTATTATGACCCAGGTATTGAGATCATCACTTGAACTCTAGATATGCTCTCCATATTGGGTTAATAAGCATTAATCCACATTAATTTTCCAGTTCAGACCTTCAAGCCAATCAGGATGTTTGCTGATTAACCTCATGTTATTTTTACTGATTTCTGTTGCATTACTATAGCCTGCTCAAGTCAATGTCTTTGGTCATATGGAATAAAGCAGAGGGAAGGCGATGGAGTATACGGAAAGGGATGATGAGTGCCAGTGATGGTGCTGAAGTCGTGGCTTGATGGGAAGTTTATCCAGCACTTGGTGGGACCCAGAGGCTAACACAGCAGCATTTGTCCTGGCTGGGATGGGGTCTCCTGCAAACATTTTAAGTAGATGAAACTCAGTCTTTCCCTGCAAAGGGAACATGGAGTTCAAAGTGTCTAGGAGTCTTCCTCACCAACCAGGAGAGGAGATCATTCAGCAAACTCCCACTTCCTAGGCTAATGTTTTTTCTGACTGCCTTCTCAGGCACCATAGGGAACCAGGTAAAGAGTGGTTGTACTTGTTCTCACGGATCAATACATATGAACCTCCACTAGTCAAACCAAGCATTTAATCTAACGCGAAAGCAAAGCTGAGCATTTTACATTTCAATTCGCCTATATGAAAGATATTATATTCAGAAATACATGTCCAGGAAGAGAGGAAATTTCCTCCCTACTGGTCTGGATTCTTCTGCTTGAGCAATAAAACTAATATCAGACAGATGAGTATCAGAAAAAAAACCAAACTACCTGCATATGGGAAATCTGCATAAATGTGGATTCCCTTTCCATGAGGGAAATGAAGCTAAGGATCCTGAACTAAGAGCTGAATACTTTGTAATTAGATGTGTGTCCTGCCTATAAAAAGGCATCTCTGATAAACCTCTGGTTTATTTGGCTATAAATAATTTTTTCTCTGATAAAAAAACAAAACAAAACACTTAGTTTGGATAATACTCTCAGTCTTCATTCTTCTGGATAGTTAGGGGAGCGGTAAAGGTTCTAATGACACTGCAGGGTCTTGATTGGCCTCAGTTTGAAAAAATCTACATGTCCAGGTGACACATTTGGGGGGGTTCCATTCCTCATACACAAAGCTACTACAGAATAATGAGAAACCATGTACCATCATCTAATTTAAAAATAGAACATGTTAGCAAAGCAATGAAAACCCTTTCTGGTCTTGTCCTGATGACAAGCCCCTCACTGCTCTCAGGGAACCACTATCCTGAAACCAAAGTTTAAAATGGAAGGAGGGTCCTGCCCCCTGTGGCTCAAACCGGGTTTGAGAACATGAGGGCAAGGGGGGTTGGGGGGTGAGGGATGTTTCCCTCCTATCACTGCCAAGTAAGCCAATGAAACTCAAAAATCTGGAGCAAGCAAGTGTAGTTTAGTACATTTTTAAAAATTCAAATTCATTACCATAAAAATGAGCCTCTTCTCTGTCACAGCTTGCGATTCTCTCTGACATTCAATTGACTGATCGGCAGACCTGAGCTTTGTAGTAAGAGACTTTTTGCGTTCCTCTTTGATCTGATTTCCCCCTATTTAATAGACAATTATAGGCTCTTTAAATCCCAAAGGTTCAGAGACAGCAAATAATTACCAGTAGCAATTTTAGAATAAAGCCTATCTAAATGAGTTCAGTTAAATTATGCAATACTAAGTAGTGGCGTTTTTTATTTTAAACAAGGACAGCAAACCAAAACCCCAAACAATCGTTATACTGCCTCAAATTCCTCCTGACAGCTGCCTGTTAAACTTCTGACCTGTTTGTAAAAATCCGCACACCAGCTACCAAAGGGATACACACATGATTGCAAACTTCTGTTCTAAGGACATTAAATAAATTATTTCTTTAAGATCATATGGCAGATCTATAATTAATTAAACCCACCATGATATTACGGCAAAATAATTTAGCTTTTCTAAAAAGGTAAATGTAATTTGCCGATCTGGTATTTGGAAGAATGCTTTGCCCAAAATCAATTCCTTTAGTTTCTAGAGAATAGAAACGAGAGGCAATCTCATTTTAATTATATCTCTTTATTGCTAACAAAGGAATGATTTATGCAATTAAATTAACTGGCTAGAAAATTATTCTCAGCTGGGCTGTCCTAATTCTTTGCTTTCTGAATTGCAGGCTCTTACACTTTCCTATGTAGATTAATTTTTCTGATATGCAAACAATGCCTCTTGTGTTCATCTTTTCCATGTTTTTTAAATTCAAAAGTCCCCTTTTCTTTTTGCCAATGACATGAGTAATATTTGTTGAACCGCTGGGCTTTGACTAGTTTTTTTTTTTTTAATGTTAAAAAGATGAAAAAGATCTTTTCTTTCCAATCTCATTATTCCAGAACAGAGCAAGGTTTGAGGGCTTCTTATCTGCCGTGCTGGAACAGCAGCAAAGACATGGAAAAATTGCGAAAGTGTCAGAGGCTGCACAATCTGAAAGAGGTTTCAGCAGTTCCAGAAGTTGTAAATTAGCAAATGCTTTTAGGATCATCCGTCTTCATGGCTTCCTTCTGTCCCTCTGCCACCCCTGCACCCATTCTAGGCCCCTTCTCTCTGCCCCAATTATTTCCTGCAAGATGCAAGCAGGTAAATAATGTGTTATAAAAACACCAGTCATTTATGAAAAGACAGCTTCAGTGAGCAGTACGTTGTGGGTACAGAAGGTGGGGATTACAAATGAATTTAAAGACATCTGTCCTCTGTCTTTAACTAATGGATGGTCCAGGAGGCAAAATTTGTTGAAATTCTGATGAAACAAGGACTATTTCCATATTGGTAAATTAAAGCTAGAATGATGACATTATTTGGGGACCGGTGGCATTAATCACTAGATCAGTTGCTTATAAATATCCTATATGTCTTGTTTATTTTTTTAAGGCATGATTTTATGAGTCAAGAAGTTGCAAAGTACATAGGAAAATGACAAAGGTGAGTGCACTTTTTCTTTGGAGTCATAGCTACATGTGGCAGTAGCCAGTTTCTCCTGGGACTTCCTTTTCTGCTAGCCCAGGGGGACACAGACTTCTTCTGTAAAGGGCCACATAGGAAGTATTGTTGGGTCGAGGGCCACTAAATCTGTGGCAATGCAGCTTGAGCACAGCCATGGGCAACGCGGAAGCAAGTATGGCTGTGTTCCAAAAAAACATCATTCACAAAACCATAGATAGTTGTGAATGAAACAACTGGTTTTGAGCCCAAAGACTATGGCTCACTGGCCCCTGCACTACCACCTACTAGCTGCTTTTGATTTTGTCTCAGTGAAAACAGTTCTTTCCACTTCAAAAATCAGAATCAAAAAGTATTTGTTGGGCCCGAATAAGTACAAAGCATGGTGCTAAGGCCCTCAATCATAAACGATAGCTCGCCTTCAAGGACCTCACAATTTAATGGATTAACTTTTTTAATGGATTTAATGATGCAGTGGATTTAAAAATTATATTCAGTGAAACAAGAATACAATGAAAAAGTTTTTACAGTTCTGTGGGGAGGAAAATGCGAAAAGACAGATCACAAATGAATTAAGACATTAGCACAGCATAATGGGTAGTATCCCAAATCAGACACAAATATCCTTGAAAATCATAAGGGTAAAAAGAATCAAATGGAAAAATGGTCAAAAGATATGAACAGGTAATTCACTGTATCAGGGTTTTTGCATTATCAGAGTTTTTACCCTTCCACCATTAGCCTCTGTGACCAACACCTGTGGTATTGCACTGTTCCCATGATTGTACATACCTGGCCTAATTGGTATATACATGTGTGAGTGGCCTTACCTGCACTAAGGCGGATCAGGATAAAAAGGTTGTGTCACACTGGCATGAGTGAGACAGTCAAGTTGGTGTTTCCTTGCCAACTTGTTTTCCCTGTTCACAATTTAAAATCCTGTGAAGATGATGCTAAGGACTCTAACCTCTGGTTTTAAGTTCCTAGAATTGATGATGAAGTCACCTGAATTGGGGTAGTTGCAAAGAAGAAACATGAAAAAATGTTTACTCTCACTGGTAAACAGTAAAATAAGAAAGGAAATGAACATAAGAAATGAAAACCATAGGTGTCATTTCACATTCGTCACATTGATGACACTGAGATGACTGACACTGGAGAGAGATGACATCTCCAGAACATATAGAAATGCTATTGATCAATGCAAAATGTCAAACCATTCTGGAAACCCTGTAATACTATTCTTTGGTATATAACTTAGAGAAATTTCATTATATGTGCAAAAAGAAAGATTAAGCAAATATTCATAAATTTTATAATTGTTCAGTTATAAAATGAACACATACTCTACAGAAGTGAAAATGAAACCAGAAATAGGTCTCCACATCTAAATAGGGACTTAGCTCAGAGGTATTGCTTATTTCTTCGCAACTATTTGAATACCTTCTAAGTATCAGGCAGGCACTGTTCCAGGTACTGTGGATATAGCTGTAAACAAAACAAAGTCATCATTCTTAAGTTGCTTCTATTTAGCAGAAAAAAAAAATTGTGGAAGAATATAGAAAAGCATGCCACTAAAAGTTTGAAACATGCAAATCACACTGCCTATTGTTAGGACCGCTTCATACAGGCAGTACACGTGTAAAGAAATTCATGAAAAATACAAGCTTCAATTTTAGGATAATGGTTCTTTGAGAGCAGTGAAGGGCTTGTCTTTGTGGAAGGCTCTAGTAACTGTTTTTGATTGTACAATAAATGCTTTCTTTTTTTAAGTTCGGTCATGGCATACCTTGCTCGTTATGATTCACTATGTAGTAGCCTTGTTGATTTTTAAAATTTCATCTTTTCTTAAAAGGAAACCTGACCTTGTGTTCAATACTCATATACAGATTTTGATTATTAAAAGTTACAACCAAATTTGAAAAAAAAAAAACAAAAAACTAACGGGTCATCCTGAACATCAGACTAGTAGCAACCAGCTCACAGCAAATTAATCACAGTGCGTTCTGCTTACATTGAAAGCAGTGTTTGTATGTACCATAAAATGTATCTTTCATTTATATGCAGGTTTCTGGGCTAGGGTCCCAGGTCAGATTTTATATTTCCTAAATAGAAATTTACCTTAGCTGAAGGCAGGATGAGATGGGGGGGAAATGGAGACTTTTGGAGAAAAAAGAACAGAGAGAGGAATTTTAGGAACATTAAGGAAAACATCACAGTTGATCATTTAGAACCCTGATTTCTAGCCCTTTGCCACCATTCCAGTGATGGCTGTGGAGATGATGATCTTTTAATGGACTTTGAGGGGACATACCTGCAGGAGTTGACTGACTACAGAAGGACCACTTTGGAGCGCCTACTGCCTTTGGGAAAAAAGCCAACTATTTGGGGTGTGCTGTGGGAGTTGTCAAATCAAAGAACCTTGTGTAGGATAGGCAGGCCTCACTCTGTTGACTTACTGCATGAAGAAGGAAGCCTTCTTCCATCCAAAAAGAGAACAAATAAACTGCAAGTAAGACATGTTTAGGGAGACCAATCATCTTGTTTTGCTGGAAACTGAGAGGTTTCTGGGAATATGTGATATACTTCTATGCTGAAACTGAGACAGGAACCTATCTAAGAAAAATGGAAAATTAATGAGAGAACATAAAAGATAGCATATTACACCTTTAAATATGATGTCTTAATTCATTTGTTCATTTAATATTAGTTTCTTTCTACTATGTGCTAATTTCTGCAGCTAAAAATTAAATTATGAGTTCTGGCTTGGAAAAGCCTTGATGGAATGTTGTCTTGATGATCGAAGAACAAAGTTGCGCTCTCTGGCAAAAAGCATTGATTTCTAAGAACTTTTTAGAAGCCATTAATGTTTTTATAAGTTTTTTATGTCTTCAAATCTAATCTAAAAGATGACTTTAATCATCCGTATCTTCTGATTCCTTTCTCCTTAGCTGGAGATATATCTGATAGTTATAATAGCTAGTGTTTTAGCAAGTCTGTCATAATCATGGACATAGTGTGGTCTTACTTTTTTTCTTGTTAGGTTCCATTCTTTTATTCTGTAAAAGCTTACCTTATTCACCTTTCTTATCACTGCTCTTTCTTGGGTTATACTATTAATGATAGTCATTTACAAAGATGCTTAGTAGTTTACATTTATTATCCTGTTTATTCCTGGTTACAGCTTTGTGAAGTAAAGGCCACTATCAGCTTTAATTTATAAATGAGGAATCTAGGGCTCAGTACCATTCTGTAGCATGCCTGGTTTACACAGTGGGTGAACAAGCAAACATTGACTTTGGGGTATTTTCCAAACCCATACCTGACCCACTGCACTACTTCATCATTATAATCACTAATACATATACAGTGCTTGACTCTGTGCCGGGTGCTATGCTAAGTAATTTATTTCTGGCATCTCAGTTTTGAAGGACAGCGAACTTGGTGATGAGAGACAGGAAGGGTTTACAACTGCTATTCAGCATAGTTTGTGGTCCACCGCATCAATGCCACCCAGCAGCTTTTTAGAGATGGAGCATCTCAGGTTCCACGTAGATCTATTGAATGTGAAGCCTTATTTTAGTATGATCTCTAGATGACCTCTAAGCATATCAGTGCTTGAGAAGTTGCCATAGACCTTTGGGAAAAATCTAGCCCTAGCAGTAGGTGGATACTATAGTTCCTTCCCTAAGTGGAATTCCCAAACCAGCAGTATCAGCTTCACCTGGAAACTTGACTAAGGCTTGACTCATCCCAGACCTACTGAGTCAGAGACTCCGGGGCAGGGATGTTTTAGCCCTTCCCATCATTTTGCTGGCCCCTAAGGTCTCAGAACTCTCCTTCCAGGGCCCTGCAAGCCTCACACCTGTGCTCAAGCCAAAGTGGATTTGGCAGTGACACCCTGTGGAGTCCAGGGAAGCCTACATATTGTTTTAAATACCTGCTTTCTTCCCTGGTTAGGAAAGGCCTTATTCTTTGCACTGAAAACACAAAGTTGATTTTTTTTTTTCTTTTTAAACTCTCTGCTTTAGGGTCCTGTGCCCATTTTATTCAAGATAAGACTGTGTAATTTGGTAAAAATTGTTTCAATCATCACCAACTAGGTATAAAGGGTTGTAAAATAGGTAACATGGAAGATATAAAGCATGTCAAAGTGATCTCCCCAGCAATCCACTAACGGTTATATTTATAATGACATCATCTGCCTTTGAGTATGTACTGCATGGCAGGTACTATGTCTTATGAAGTATAGATGTTTTTATTATTGCCATTTTATAAACAAGAAGCAAGGTGAGAGCTGAATCTAAACTTTATGCTTTTACACACTGGGCCTTGAACCTTAAAGTGATCCCAAGGATTAGTTATCAATCACTAAGTGGGCTTGTCTCAAGTAAAGATTCAGAGAGCCATGTTTAACAAATACTGGAGGCAAACAGCACACATGCTTTGTTAAGAATGACTGCATTTCTCTATATTGCCACCATCAACTCTGATCTTAAATTGGGTTAGTGTCAAAGGCTTGCAAAGTAACAGAAAGAGATGACCAAGTTTGTGTTTTAGGAAAATCAATGTAGTGGCAGTAGGAGTAGACTAGAGGAGGTGGTGGTAGAGAAATAAATAGCATTATCTAAGAAAAAGAATGTCACAGTAGAGATCCAGGCCAGGAGGTATTCCAGGCTTACTCCCTAAGTGCCTGGTGATCTCAAATTCCCGTCTCAGGAAAATCCAGGCTTAAGAGTTGCATGGAATAAAAACTAGAAATCCTGAACCCAGTACTGGAATACTAGAGAAAATGATCTAAGCAAGATAGTAATTTGGGTCACAAAAGGAACTTGGGCATTAGTCATCCTTTTTGCAAAATATTTTACATTTTAAAATACCATTTTGAATCTATTTTGACTCTATACAGGCCATCTATAAATTCTGACGCCTCTTTTTTTTTTTTTTATTTTTTGAGTTGTTACTATCACTTTAAAATTTTCAGCTTTCATATTCCAAATCTTAAAATGGAGTTATTCTAGCATTGGTTATGCAAGTTGTGTTATGCCCCCTGGTGGCAATATGGATAGGAAGATGAGTATGTATTTCAATCAACGGGAGAGAGCCAACTTAATTGAAGTAGTGGCAGGTCCTGAATTTGAAATGCAATTTCATATAAAACTTTTCTGATCTTACTAAAAATAGGAAACATCCTGTTAAACTAAAATCAGATGTATTAACTTAGCCTGCAAGGTGCATATTTCAATTTCCCTTGCTTTGTCATAAAATGGATTAGTTCCTTGAAATATGTCAGTTGAACTTGAAATTAAATATTTGCTCTACATATAGCTAAGTAGCTGGACTCATAAAAGATAAAGTCTACATGTGCAGAATTTCCTTCAAGACCAGGCCTTCACTTGTGCCATATATCTCGATGCCACGTCCTTCTTGCAGAACATTAATTTCCATGTATTTACAAACTTACAAAGGTTATGTAGTCATCTTCAAGAAAGCTTTAGGGAAATAATTCTAAAGTTAATTTTATTCTTCAATTAAAGTAGCCAGCTGTAAGTTTTAAGATAGGTTATATTCTTGAATAATACTTCTTACTTGGTTAGGATAAAAAAAAAAAAAATAGATGAAAATACAGATACCAAACTGCTGAGAACATGTTGGTGCTTGGTGTGGATGGGAAAAAAAAAATGCACAAAGTATTTCTTGCTGGATGTAGGTAAACCTGGTAATCATGACCTTCCTTAAGGTCACTGAGTCTAGAAACGTTAAGTTTAGCAGTGGAAAACGTGAAAAATGACTATATGCTGAAAATAAAGGTAACATTAAAAAGGGAATATCTGACAAAGTTCAAAAGGTATTACAATTGTAGCTTAGATTGAATCTTGACAATGAATATTTTCTATTTAAATGTACAAGAAGAAAAGATTATAAACTTAGGTAAGAAGTGTGCAAAACCATGGAAGTTATTCTGAGCTGAAGAGTTCAGTGTTGCTTGAGGATAAGGCTCAAATTAGAAGTGGTAGGAAAGTCTAGTTTATGAAGGGTCTTGGAACTCCTGCAAATTTATGTGGTCCTATAAATGGACCCAAGAATCATGAAGTCCTTTAATGTTTTAGAAATTCTTTCATTAAGCTCTTTGGAAAAAAAAAAAAAAGTATGTTTCATTAAGTAGTTAGGTTCAAGCAACTAAAGAGATTTTTACATCCTAATGTGTTCAAGGCACATAAAATACCAATTGCAAGAGTATAGTTACTCTGTCTCAAATAATCAGTTCTAGTTGGAATGTGGGTCTATTGGATACCACACAAATTATTAAACCTTGAAACCAGATCAGATATTGCCAACCTCATTTCTTTTATGATTTTAATGTGGTACTTGCTTACTTTCACAACAAATGCCAAATCCCATCTTCATGTTCTGATATCCTGAAAGGAATTTAGGATGACCCCACACAAACCATGAGTGGTCAGCTAAGCTGCCAAATAAGATACCAACTGCAGTTTCCTTTGCAAATTTAATGCCTTCCATGGTTCGAGTTCCCTATGGCTGGCTGACAGCAATTTGTACAAATCACTGACATAATTTAATTTGCATGTTTAAAACACCCTCATGCCTCTGTAGACGTGGGTTAAAGACTAAGAATCTGGTAAAAGTATAGCAGATGAGAAATGATGATGAAGTGTGAGAAGGTGGGTTAGGTAGGTGGTTTGTAATTCTTGCTAACTGGACACAAAGGAGGGTTAATGGCATAGTAGTCAAAGTAGATAGGAACTCCATGGACAAATGCTATTAGCATGCCTTTAAGTACTATTGATACTAGTCTTAGAATCGAGTTGATTTCCCTCCCAGTTGTGTCTTTTTATTTCATGACATTATTCTGACCAGGTCTTTAGGCTTCACTGTAATGCCTAAAGGTTAAAAACATCTACCAGCTACTGGATGTGCAGGTCAGAAATTCAGGAAAACACAAGAGATGCAATGAGGTGGGCATAATATAGTAAGTTACCTGGGTGTTCGACACGTGATTACAGCCAGTGGTTTAAATAAAGGTTTTCAAGGAATCCACAGGTTAAGATGAGAAGGAAAGGACAAGAGCTGAAGTCTAGAGAACACAGACAATTTAGAGGAAACAGAGAATGCAGCTCTAATGGGAAAACACTGAAAAGAGAATTAGGGAACCAAGAAGGAGGTGTTAGAGACAACAGGAAAATAGGATGGTTAGAGAGAATGTAAAGAGAAAAGACTAAATGTTTCCAGTGAATTTTGCTAATTAGTACTTTCTTGGTGATCTTTCCACTTCAGTGAATTAGGAAGGATGGAAGCAACAATGTCATATGGGAAAGAAGCTGGTATACACATAGAGATTAGGTTTTCTTGAAATTTGACTGTGAAAGAGTATCTACTAAAGATAGGTCTGGGGGGTTAACTGTTTCAAATGTAAGACAGATTTGGTCACCTGTCACCTAGCCTCATATGCAGGCCTTTCTATGGATTACATCTTACCTATCTAAGCAGGAGTAAGGAAGGAAGAGGGCTTCACTCAATTTTGCACCCCAGTATTCCTCCCTGAACACTTAAGGTTTTTCTGCTTTTCCTATCCCCAGGCTTTTCCACTCACTGAAAGTTGGATCTCAACAAACAGTAATATAGCATTCTCCCTGGAATTCCCAAAATACTAATATTTCACATATGTGAAATGTCGCCTAGGTGCTATTACAAGTATATTGCAGATTTTAGTTCACTTTCGTCATGTAAATTCTGTAGCACCAACACAGGACTAAACCACCCCATTCTAAACCTCTCTCTCTGCTAGTTATCTTAGAAAGTATAGTAGAGAAGAAACATTCAAGACTTCTGTATCACAGAGCATGAGTCAACTTTGGATCAGCTATTGAACCTTATAGGAGCTTCATAGAACAATTTCATCTGTGAAGCTATAATAACAATCTACCTCGCAGTGCTCAAGCAACGGGCAAGGAGCTCCTAGGTACAATGCTCAGCACATGGTCAGGGTCAGTAATGTCTCACTGTGTGCCAAGCAGTTAACCACCGCCATGCAAATAACAGAAAAACCCCACATTCCCAATGGAACTATTTTTGTCTTACTCCAACTTCTACTTAAAATAAGGGGCAGAGACATGAATAGATGCACAATCTAGTTTAATGATAAGTTAATAAAAGTCTGTTATGCATTGTCTTATAAAATAATAACCTATGAGATAATGAAACTTGACTGAAGCAACGTTTGGTACTTCTAACACTTCCATGAACTTAAAGCTAACTAGTTCCTTCCCAAATACAAAAGAGCAAGCTATTTATCAAAAGACATAATTTTGTTAATCAGTTTCATATTCTGAACATCTTCTTTTTCAGTTCCACAGTTTTCTCATCTATTTTAGTATGACCATCTTCCACCGCCTTTTCAATGCCTTCATGGTACTTCTCCAGAGCAGCTTTCAAGTTGAGAAATATTTCCTAAGTGGAAAATGAAATAGAATGAGAATTATGTGATGTAACAGCCTAAACTTCAAGAGAGTTACAAAAATTCCAAGTTTCATTCATATTTAGTTCCAAGACATTAAGGACTTATTTATGAGGAACAAGTTTTACTTTGGAATTTTCCATGTTTACCAGATAAATACCTAGATTACTAGCTAATAAACACTGAACTTGATCCTAATCATCAGTCAAAAAAAATGTAAATACATATAATAAGTAATCTATAGGAATGAAAAATACAGAGCCCTTTTAGAGTTGTTTTAATAATCACATCAGGCATTTCACTATGATTAATAATGTGCTTTCACATAAAGTTATATGGACGTGCTAAAAATTAAGAAAAAATAAGAACAATTTTTATAGATTGAACAAAATAATGAAAGAAATCAGTCTACACATTTTCTTCTATTTTACACTTATCAAATGTAATTTGATCCTCTTATCATTTTTCTTATAACTCAAAACCTGACACAAGGAGTATTCGGAAAGATTCTAAGAGGAACTTTACCACTGAAATGGGTAACAATGGGAGGGGAAAACCAGCAAATGAGTATACGGTTAAAATTAAGAAATTTTAAGTGTGATTCCCACTAATTTTCCTTCAACTGACAGTTTAGCTACTAGTTAGCTTTGTCTAAACTGTAATGTAGGTACTATGTAATTTGAACAAATGATAAAGATTTGAATTGAGCAGAATATGAATTCATAGTTCCATAAAATATTTCCAGGGAGACTATCACCAATGAAGTTTGAGAACTATTGCTCTAGATTCAGCAAATGTAAATAGCTGCTTAAGGCTAAACATGCAAGTACAAATACAGTTATTAAATTCTAAGACAAAAAATAGAAGTTTAGATTTCCAAGATTTAATAAGGTGTCAAATTATTACAACTAATAGAAAATATGAATCATTAAGGAAATAAGTCAATGATTTTGAAAGCTTTATATCTTAAATCTTGTAGGAAAATAAAGTGAATTAGTGGTAGCTTATATAAACATCATTTTGTAAAAACTCAGCACATTCTACAGCTATAGATCAATTTAACTTCCTAGTTGTTACAAGGGTATATATTTATTCATACAAAAAGGAACGTCGAATAAATGTGGTGGAGAGGTATTACTCATGAGAAACTATTAAAACTAAGTATGGCTAAATAAAGATACACAATCTGCAGATATCTAAACCAATCATTTTAATGGAACCAAAGGAAGAGTTTCCTCTTCGTTTACAAAGAGGAAATGCTCTCCAGGAGGAGTCAAGTGTGGCAAGTACCACAATAAATAAATAAAAATATGAAAGCCTGGTTCCAGAGGCCTGTACACCGAAGCTAACAGATCCCTAAGGTTCTAAGCCAGCATGCACAGAACAACTCAAGATGGCAGATCACAGCTTCCCACGAAAGTCATCTATTCTCATTTCCAGTTAAATTTATAGTCAAGTGGAACTTCGTAATATTAATTCACATATAATTCACAAATAAATCACAGCAAGTCTTACTGTGATGGCCTCACTGGAGTGAAAATTTCAAAACTTAAAAAATGTCCAGTGCCTGGTGTCTGGTAAGGTGAGCACTGGGCATATGAGGTGAAGAGAGCTCCACATCATCAGTGGCACCACACCCTCAAGTGCTCAGCAGGCTACCTACTGTAGAGGGGTACATAGAAGTAGTACATAATAAATAATGCTGGACAGTGTTGATCTAGACAATTCTCACTTTTCAAATCAGAGAAATTTAAGAGTATATAATATTCAAGGAGTTTCACAAGTCAGAGTTGCCATTTATCCATAAAGGATGTCTTAATTCATCAATCAACTATATTATTGGGTATCTTCCACAAGCAGCAGTGTTAGTGTACAATCACTGTAAGGAACAATCATGCTTTCTACTCTGAAGAAACATATAACAAATCATACTGGACTCTGAGCACTGGAACTATGGCTTGTACAAATATGGAACTAAATCTTGGACTTCACAATAAATTTACACAAATTACTAGTAGCTGATTCACAGGCAGCATGGACCTGGATTATTTGGACTAGACTAAAGTGATATATAGTATTTTAAGAAAGCAGAAAAATCAAAGATACCCAGGATAAGTAAGAAAAAGTAAGAGAGAGGGCAAGCCCTCTCTCTTAAACCTTAAACATTAGCTCTGACTAGCTTAGATATAAAACACTCTAAGTCCAAAAAAGGCAGGAACTATCCCTCCCAGTTCACAACTCATTCCGTGAGTCAAGTGTAAAGTTGGATACCTGTAGGTACAAAGGTTGTTTACTGGCTGAATAAATGAATGCAGGGAAACAGGAACTTCGAATAAACAAGAATGTACAACAGTGAAAATGCTGCAGTGGGTTAAACTGGCAGGATTTAGCACTCAGGATAGATGTAATGCAGAGAATCTAGTTAAGAAAAACTTAGCAAAAACTTTGTGGCTTTTGCTGCAATCACAAGTATTACAAAATTAGTATGATAAGGAGTATGACTTGAAAGGGGGTCATGAACAGTACCAATGAATGTTGAAGTCAGTGTTAAGAAATTGAGCGAAAGAAAGGGAAGAGAAAAGGAAGGAAAAGAGCTGGGAAAGTGAGAAAAAAAGTAGAGATGGTGGGCAATGTAAATGTTATATGTAACTGTTATTTTGGTGTGATAAGCTAGCCCATTGAAAATATATATCAGGCAGTTAAAGAGCAGAGGTGAGTAGACAGAGTAAAGGACTTTTTAAATTATCTAAATAAAGCTGATAATTGACCCTAGAGAAATGAAATATCTATGAGAAAGAAAATTTAATATAAAGGGGGTATGATGATTGGGATCCTACAAAATTACGTAAAGAACAATGTGGCAATATTCACATCTTCTTTCCTTTTCATTGAGGATGATTGTGAAATAAGATAACGGCAAGTCTGTAACCAAATGCATCTTGACTTTGAAGCAGGTGTTAGAGATTCTCTCACCTGTCTCTTGAACAAATGCTATCATAATATAACATAAAGATGATCAGAAGAGCCTAGGACGTTGAACAACTGTGTCTCAAGTTTTGAGCAGAAGCTCCATAATACTAAAAGAAGAGACACAATGCAGCAAAGGGCCCAGGCTCAACATTTTTGTCTTGGAGAAAAAGGCATGCTGATGGTGTTTGTGGTAGTAACAAGGACATGACAAATAAGTAGTAACAAAGACAAAACAGACTTAAACTGATCTTGATATTTTGAAATTTAGGATGAAGTGAAACCTAAAAGAATAATAAAATTCGGAATTAAAAGTGTAAAGAAATAGTTGCATTAATCTGAAATGAAAACATTTTAGCTTGACAGAACCACATGTCAAAAGAAAGGGCTTCTTTAACAGAAGTCAAGCTCAAGGAGAAGAGGGTAAAAAGCTAATGCTAAAATCCAACCTCATCCAGTATGTCAGGAACACCAGCCATGTGCTTTGGGTCTGGCTGCACCATTATTTGAAAGACTATGTTTAGTGTGGATTCTACATTTTAAGCAGGATAATGGCAAGCAGAAAACAGAGGAGAGAGGACAGTAAACAGAATAGTAATGAATCTGAAAATTAAGCTATATAAAGAATGGCTGGAAAACTGGGACTAATTAACCCAAATGAGAAGGCTGAAAGAGCCCATGATTATTATCCTCAAATGTCTGAAGTGTTATTAAGCAGAAGAGGGTATAGATTTGTTCCAGAGAGAAGATCTTGGTTCACAAGATTGCAGAAATGAGTATTTTAAGCTCAAAATCAGAAATAACATTTTAACAACTAAAGCTGTCCTAGTAGACAGCATGGGTAGTTATGAGCCTATAATATTGAAAACAATGAAGCAGAACACATCAGTGGTTCTTAAAAGCTGTGCTAAAATATTCAGGTTCATGGGTTCCATTGCTGGTGATTCTAATTCAATATATTTGGGGAAGGCTTGATTTGTTCACAATTCAATTTCTCATTGAATTCTAGTACACAGCTAGTTTTTTAAAAATACCATGTTAGATGATCCTCCAATTTTAAAATTATTTATATAAAGTGTACTACACATACTAAGGGGGGAAAATGCAGGATTGCTTTGCTGAGAAACTTAAATGTTACTGGTGAGACATAGATATACAAAACTAATACAGGTAAGCACCTTTTATGGCTGATTAAAAAAAAGGGTACTGATATTAGCAACTAGTTCATTAACTGTACCGGTCATGTGGTAACAGAGAAACATATGTTTCTTTCCAGCCCAGCCCTGGTCCTAGCTGGGCGCAGGAGACAGAAGCCATCAAAATCCTCCAGGATGACCTGGGCCCAGCAGAGGCTCCCCAACATGCCCCTGTAGTACCCTAAGCCGCTGGTAGGGTGGAGATAGGGTGAGTACTACACTACCCAGGGTCAAGCCTCTTGAGACTTGGGGGTCTTAGGGTGGGGGTACTGTCCCCACTTCATCCAAACCTCACTGGGAATGAGAAAAAAACAATTCTGTTCCAAACACACAGGAGAGGAGAAGACAAATCAAGGCCCTGGCATACTCATTACATGCATAGGACCCAAAGAGAGCAGGGTTGGAACCACAAGAGACATGACTGTGAGACTAACTATAGTGATGACTTGTCACTATAGTGACAGCTCCAACTACAATGTTACTGGGGGCTGGGAACCAAACTTCAGGTTCAGAGATATGTTCAACATGAATGAGGCTTCCTCCTTTCTGAAAGCCAGAGAGGTAACTGCAGTCTCAACAGAAGAACTGGAAATCACAGGTGAGGAGATGAGGACCAACCATCTGCTGATGTCTGCCCCCACCAGGGAACTCCTTGAGTGCCAAGGCTGGGAATTGGGTTCCCAAGGCTAGATGCCAGATTTATAATGCTCAGAAGAAGCACTGGGACAGACAGCAGTATGAATGAGGTGGCACGGACCTCACTGATCACATGGGTCCCAAGAAAAGGAGACAGTCTCCAACATAGGAAGCGCCACAATCAAGTCTGAAGAAACACACCACATACCCGCCTACAAGAAGTTCTTGACATGCTGACTGGCTACCTGCCTCAAAGTTATGCCTGGAAATTTAAGCAGCATGGTCTACTGTGTCCCAGGAATGCAGGTCCTCACCCAAGGGAAAGGACCGCAGAGTCTTGAGATGGGGGGTAAGCAAACGGGGGGTGGATCATACCTAAAGGAATCAACAACTATACAAATATGACCAAAGTTGTATGAAAATAAGAAAATAAAAATTAAAAAAGAAACATGTTCACTGGATCTGGTTAAAAATAGGATTATGTATGAAGTTGTTGGGGCTAGGGATTGCAGTTCAAGTCCCGCTTGGGACAACATATGAGACCTAGTCCCTAAAAAAATAGCTGGGTGTGGTGGTGCACGCCTATAATCCCAGCTACCTGGAAAGTTGAGGCTGGGGATTGCTTGAGTCTGTGGTACCATGGGCAACAGGAGCCTGCGGTTCCACAGGCAAAAACAGAGAGACCTAGCCTCAAAAAAAAAAAAAAAAAAAATAGGATTAAATACCTCCTAAGGTCTGTCATACCTCCAATCTACAGATAAACAGAGGACTGAAGTCTAAGTCCTGGTGAATATCTAGTTAAGAAGCAGGAAAAAGTAGTTGAAATACAGAAAGAAGAAAAAGAATAGAAAGTGAATCCAAATTACTCCTGCATGCAATGTGATTTTTTTTTTTTTTTTTAGAGACCAAGGGGATCCCCTTTAGATTAAAAGAGTACTAAAAAAAAAAAAAAAAAAAAAAAAA
>PVHY01000760.1:0-134245 GCA_004024945.1 Uropsilus gracilis | reverse complement strand
TAAGACAAGGTGAAGAAGAATGAGTAAAGGAAGGAATTTTACATAGTAAAGGGCTATTTTCAGTGACTTCCAGTAATCTTGAAGATAGAAGTCAAACTTCAAAAGTTAAGGAGAACCTGAGAGTAACTATCAGGAATAGACTATTTGAGACATGAGCATTACCAAAAGCAAACATTTTCTGTTTGGCAGTGAACTGATACTTGGGAAGATTAAAAATGTAGAAGACAAGATTCTTGTATCTATTAAATTTAAGACTGTTTATATAACAGTAAAATAAATACACTCACAAGAAAAGAATAGAAGTAATAAGCAATTTTAGGTAATTATGACAAAGGTATTATTAAAAGTCCCAAAACAGAGAGGGACCAATCTAAGCTATTTTGTTTGTGTTAACAACCCAATACATTGATGATACTTTGAGACTCTTTTAGTAGGAAAAAAGAGATTGTTTAAGTTCATTTATCAAAAATCTCGAACCTTTATAGAACACCAGCTCTTGTTGCAAAGTATGATATTCTGCTAGGTGCTGTCAAAGGAAAAAGGCAAGAAAAAGGTATAAAAGAGGCAAATATGCAAGTTATTCCAGGGTAATGGAAAGGTACTGGCAGGTACCTTAAATGGAGGTAAAAGTAAAGGAACTAAAGGGTTATTTTCTACTCTGGAGAACAAAAATCTGTAAAATGAGTGACATGAATTTATATTTTACACTTGTGAGAGTGTATGGAAACTACTTCCTTAAGAATACTCACCTGAGACTTTAGTTTCTCTCTTTCGGTGGCATCTTTGAGTTGCTGAATACCATATTTAATTTTTTGGATTTCTTGATTAATTGTGTTTACGCGCTCATAGACAGCACCTCTTTTTTCTTGAGCTTTATTGCAATCTCTAAAGGAAAAATACAGATATTTGAACTATAATTTCTCTTAGGCTTCTAAAAGGGCAAATGTTTAACTCAAATTCTGATTGCAAAGTGATCATGTATACTTGACTGAAGTAAATTCTTATTCACTAAATTCTTCTTAAGGTACAATGGAAAGGAAAGTGTGGTGCCTACCTCATGCCACAGCAGAGTGAGCTCTTTCATAAAAGCTACTATTTAAAGCACAGATCTTAAGTTACATTTCCCCAGTTGTGTTGATTCATGTCCTACTGGTGAGAATGTGAATCAGCACAACTTCTCTACAAAACTACAAATATAAAACCCTAAGTTCCTTCCCTTATTCTTCATCTGCATTAGGAAGAGAAAAGGAAATCTTTAGATGATCCCTAATGCACTTTTTGGGGCTGAAACTGATATTTCATAGACTACCTAGGGAATTTAATCTAAATACACACTTAGAACTGCTAAGATGTACTAATGAAACACCCCAACACGCTAGCTAAAACAAACTGAAAAATAACTTAAGGTATTCTTACCTGGGGTAGGGGTAAGGGGTGCTGGTGGAGTGGAATACATGACTTTCTCAAAACATGGATTCAATAATGCTCCAGGCTAACTACACCTACATTATGGCTGCCCCAGCTGGTGATGCTGAGCACTCTAGAACACTGTTGTAACAGGTTCTGAACAAGCAGTAGCCCCAGACCCTTTTGCAAATGAATTAGAAATGAAAACTATGCAAGTATCTGAACACTCTAAGTCTAGACACAGCATGATAAAAACTCATAATTCATCATCATTTTAGTCATATAATGGTATAATACCTTTTTGAAGTTATATTTTTGGAATCCTGGCATGTGGGGAGGGATATATTAGCTTTTCCTAATCACTTTCTAATACATTAACTGAAAATAAGTTCATACTCAATGACTGTGCGCTTGTATTGCTTGATATCCTCATGTTTTTTATTTATTTTGAATTGTGCTGTGGCCAGTTTCTCTTTCTTCACAATCAACAGTCTTTTGAATGAGTTTTCTTCAGTTTTCAATTTCTTCAATTCTGATTCAGCACTTTCAATTTGGTCCTCCAAGTTCAGGCTCTATATTTTTTGAGAAGTATTTGAAGTCAATAAAACCAATTAGGATTTACAAAGTAAGAATATTTTCTATGATGAATAACAGTTAAAACAGAACTAAAGAATGAGACAGAACTGACCCTAAAAGCCCAGCAGATGAATGCAGAATAAACAAAGATGACAATGGCAAGGCACTAGAAACTCAGAAAACCATGATGCCTAACAAAAGGTGTCAATGTGTAATTTTACCAGCAAGGGCTGAAATAAAGGTATATGTTGATAAAATCAACCAAGAGGCTACACTCAGAGGGTCAGGCTCTGAACGAAGATAGCAGGAATAAAAAGAAAAGGGTAGACCTAGACAAAATTAAAGACAGAAGAGTCCAGTCTTTTTTTATTGACTAAAAGAGCCTAAGCATTTTCACCTTCTAAGCCCTTGACACCCCCACCCTCCACTGGGTAAAAAAAACAAAACAAACAAACAAAAAAAACACCTTTTTTATCAACTGTGATGTTAGTGATGCTGGGGAAAGTCTAGATTTGGAAAACAAAGTTGAGAAGTGAAAAGGATTTTCAAGTTTGTAGCTGAGAAATTTAAGTAATGTTTGTTCCAATTCTTCATCTCCAGTCTCTTTACAGATGTAAGGTACAGTGTTGGACCATTTGAGATTTTATGCCTATTGAGTATAGGTCATTTCCAACTGCTAAATTCTAAAACTTCATTATTTTTCCCAAAAATATATATAGCAAAATACTGCTATTAGTCATCTGAGGGTTAAAATGGGTCTTATTACTGCTACATGTAAAAAGGAGTGTTTTATACTTCAAAATGCATTACCACACCACATCTATTATGCTGTAGAATTATTATGTTCTTCTTTAGGAAAATAGAAACAAAAAGTAAAAGCAAATCCAAGAACTACAGTAAACTATTATAAAATACAGACATAAAAAACTTCACCCAATACAAACCTCCTTTGAGGTACTGGTTAGTTTGTCCCTATTATCTGCAAGCTGCTGTATTTTCTTTTGATATAACTGCACCTCCAGCTGAAATGAAGGCAGGCAGTCGACAGAGTCTCGATAGATTTCACACTTTTCCATCACTTCTTGCTTTGAAAGAAAAGAGTACAGAAACCAGTTTGAGTTTCTTTTTTATGAAACTGTAGTAACATCAATTTGTTTACTCTTAAATAATTTCTACACTTAATATTGAAAGTTTAAGAGAACAATTAAGTTTCTAGGTCAGTACAAAGTGCCATTATTGACTTGTGTCTAAGCATGCAATTATGCTTCTTAATTACCAACTATTCTTGAGCAAAGGAAAACTGCAATAATTTTACAAAATGACTCACTGAAGTATCTTCCAAAGGTTATTCATGATGATTTTAGAAGTTTATTTCTAATATTCAAAATACTCCTGGTTATCCCTGGGCAACTTTATAGCTAATTATAATCTTCCTATTCATTTGTATAATAACTATGTCACACATAATTGTTTTAAAAAGACTGCCTGTGTGATAATCCTTAATAATCAAGAATGACTAAGATAAAAAAATCAGAATGTTTTTTAAATTAAGCTTTAAAATTTGCTTCATAAAGGATGCTATATTGTCTAGCCATTTCTACTTTTGTCTCACCCAGCCTCATCTGCAGCTCTAAGCCATCATCTTTTTAAATATAAATCATTATGTTCCAATAACCCCCCTTTTGTTTTTATTTATTTATTTATTTATTTATTTATTTTTGGAGACAAGGTCTTGCTATTTTTGCCCATGGAACCACAGGCTCACGTTGCCCGGGGTACCACGGACTCAAGCAATCCCCAGAGTCAGCTTCCCAGATAGCTGGGATTACAGGCATGCGCCACCATGCCCAGCTTTTTTGGGACTAGGCCTCACTGTGTTGCCCCAAGCAGGACTTGAACTGTGATCCCTAGCCCCAGCCGCTTCATAGGCTGAAGCTTACAGGCACGAGCCACCGTGCCTGGCTTCCAATAGCCCCCCTTTTTGAATTAGTCAATTGTGTGCCTTTCCTCTTAAGATAAAATCCACCACTTTGAAATATATGCCTCTTGGCTATTTTTTCCATTATTTCAAGCCACTCTCTTATGTAGAACATATTCCCTGCACATGTCTTGCTCCCTACTACCTCAAAGAATTGGCATATTCTGTTCTTTTTGTCTGAAATACCTTTCCATGTACACATTTGTTCACTCAGCTGTTGGGGTGAATTTCTTTTTAAGCTTTTCCCCCAACACCATGCCTTATATCCACTTGTACCTTTCTCTCCCCACTCCTCTCAATTTCAGATCTCAGGATATTTACTCATGTTCACTGTTTCATTTTAAAGTGTTATACATTATCAAATTATCTACTATGTAAATGTCCAGCATTTGTTTTCACTGTTCTGACTTTGCTATATATAATGAAAATTCCCCCCCATTTTATTGAAAATAGCTGCAGTTCATTCTTTAAGGTTCTGTACAGAATCTATACTTTTTAATAGTACATACTGTAATTATATAACTGATGGTAAAATGAACACTTTTCTCCCCATTTAGCAAAGTAAGTCTCAGGAGGACAAGGGATTTGCTTTGATTATCATGAGGGTAAAGCCTCAAAATTTATTACATAATTGAACAAATATCTTAAAATTACACTTCTTTTCCCTATACCCACTTTAGAAATGAGCTACAAATTATAGAAAAAAGCAAAAAGCTTTAAGGGAAGAAAAATAAAGATTATCTAGAAATTAGAAAATCAACAAATGAATAAACAAGAGTTGCCTAAAAGATATAAAAAAAACTCACCCTGGAATTTTTAAGCTTCTGAACTGTATCTTTCATTTTTTCTTTATAATTCTTTAGTTTCTCTGGAGAATCTACAATTTTTGTTTTCAAATTCTCATGTACTTCTTTCAAAGAAACCAATGACAATTTTAGTTCATTCTGTTAAGAAAATATTTTTATATTTAGACATAATGAAATTGGTAATTACCATTACAATGATGAGAAAAGACAAAGAAATTTGTTCATGTACATGCAGTAGGGGTAAAATTAAACCACAACCACATCACTTCCCTACTGAATCGCTCACATCAGTCCACAGGTGAATAAATTTCTGAGCACAATAGACAAGGTCCTTCATGTTACAGCTCTTTTTCTATCTCCAGTTCAATTTTCCATTTTTTCTTACTTATCTGATAATCTCCTAATACTGGTCTCAGGTTTGAGCTAAGTGATCTTTCTTGGGTCATTCTGGTGTTCCTAGAATATCATAACTCTACTCCAGTATTACCTGTTAGTCTTAATCCTAGAAAATCTGTACCTCACATTCCTAAATTTTTTCTATAGATAGTATAATTATTGTACATGCAACACTATAAAGAAGCATTTAATGTATGCTTCTCAACTGACCAACCAAGTTGGAAGTTATCAATAGTTATTGTTCTCTCAGAACCCAAAAAAAGTGATAGCACTGAGAAGGTGTTCAATATGTGCTCAGTGAATTAAAATACATTTCCCCCTTCTGAATTTGAAGGTATTTGGGAAATTGAGATGAAGACTACTGGAGTATTCTCTTGAAACTTCTACAGCAAATGTGAAACTATGTTAAACAAATAAACAAAAGACAATATGATATGAACTTTCCATGTATCAGTTGATAAATTTGTTTATCTTACTCAGGACATTCTGTGACTCTATGTACTGATATAAAAAGATTTCAAGAAACATTAAATGAAAGAATCAATTCACAGATCAACATATAACATTAACCTGTTTCTATAAAAAAGAAAAACAAAATAGCAACAATTGACCATATGGACCTAATCGATACATACAGTTTCATGGAAAAAGGAATGAAAGAGGTAACCTCTAGGAAACCTGGGCACAGAGAAGAGAGTCTTTCATGTTTCTCATTCACATAAGTTAAGACTAAAACTCAACTACACTGAGAACATACATATGAAAGACAAATAGTTAATACTTTCTTTTTTTTAAATGACATTCAAATCAAGACTAATTCCAAAATTATTCTTACAAGTGACAAAAATAAGGAAAAACAAAAACACCCAATTTTGGCCAGAGTACCGAGAAAGGAGTAAGTTCATCTTCTATTGATAGGAGAGTAAATTGCTGTCTTTTTAGAAATTAGTTTGATAGGTCAATTTTAAACATGCATCCCCATTAAAGGAGCATCCCCTTTATCCTACAGAGCCTATATTTAGGAATTTTTTCAAAGGTTAAAAGCAGCTGAGTGCACAGATACATAAGAACACGTTTTTGTGTTCAAAAGCAAAAAATGAAAAACAATGTGACTGTCCATCAGTGGGAAACTAAAAAAGACTCATAACACCTACACACAACTTTTACTCAGCCACAAAAATAAGTACAATGACATAACTATTCAGATCTCAGCAAGTGAGGGTGGGGTGGGAGGGGGAGGAGATAAGTTGAGACAAGTAGAGTCTAATATCATTTGCACAGAAAATTTGCGTGGAAATTTGCATAGAAAAATGTGATAGGTTATTGTGAAGAGTTTTCAGGTGATTTGTCATATTTCTATTTCCATAGTTTTTCAAAAAACAGTCATCTATAATATTTAAATTGCAAAAAGTTAATGTTTTTTTCATATTAAGGGAAAATGATAAGAAACACTTGCCCATCATAATACACGCAAAATTTAACAAGTTTACTCTTCCATACATGTTCAAACCATAAATGCCAGTAATGTGAAAAGATAACTTACCAGACGCTTTGTTTTCTCTGAAATATCTGACTTCTTCTGGGAATTTCCTTCTTGCAGCACTATCTAAAGCTCAAAAAAGCAAAAACTGCATATAGTGATTTAAAACAGATTTAAACTTAGCCACTCCATGTCTACCACTAAATTAAAGGTAAGAAAGGAGTTAAATGGACAAGGGCAAAGGTTTCCAAACATCCTTTAGCCCCAATGCCCCAATCCAAAAATATTTAACAGTTCCTTTATAAATTACTAAATCCAAAACCTGCTTAAAAACTCTTTGAAAAAGTAAAAAAAATGAACAAAAATATTTTATTTTTTTCTTAAAGCACAACCACCTCCTAACTGAATGTGTATACTTATTGGGCACTGCAAAAATCCACATAATTTTCACGTTTTTATTTTTTAGAACAGCAAGACAAAACCCCAGGTTCAGTAAAATATAAAAAGATGATAATGTGAATTGCTGTTGGAATTATGAACTACATTGAGCCATCAGTGCGAGCAGTACATATTAAATGCTGAATGTCACTGCTTTTTTAGAAAATTAAAGATTTCCTGATGGTTTTCTAGTTTCCAGGGTACCTCAGTGCAGTCTGGGAAGAATAGAACTAGACAGAGGAAAATCAAAGAAATTTCTAACCAATTGGACAACTTAACTTTGACAACACAGATAATCATGGCTTAACATGCTTGTCAGAAGCAGAGACCGATTACAAGGGGCATAAAAGGCACAGCAATGTAGACTCTTGCTTCAGCATTTGAATGCAGTGTATTTTTATCCCTTCCACAGATTTTTTTTTTTTTTAATTTTAAGGTGTCTAACAGATACCGTTTTTTGACGAAACTCTTGATTCAGTGATTGCTGTAGTTCCTGTATATCATCTGAAAGCTGCTTAAACTCTGCTTGCTCTCCAACTGGAACAGAACTAACACATTAAAATAACATATATTGAGTTCCTAACTTTGAAAGGTCAAATAACTTAAAATGAAAAAAATCGCCTGTCTTCAGGTTCCTGAATTATATTTCCATGTGACATATTTAAAATAAAAAGGTTGCCCTCTATTACACAGAGAAAATAAAAATCAGATGAACTCCTTCAATTCACTAACACCCCTACTCTTCCCAACTCCATTGCTGATCAGGATAAAGTCTTCTTCCTAGTAATTTCCTCCTTTCCTCTGACCCTCACACTTCCTTACCACTCATTAATTTCTTTTGCTTTACTCCCTCTTCCTAACAGCATTCACACACATCCAAATCTCCTCCTTATGAACATCTCAACTTTAGTTTTAAAAACATGATACACACATGTCATTTTATTTTCACTTCCCTGACTGCTAGTAAGTTTAACAATCTTTAGAAATTTTTAATTAGTTACCTGCATTTACTCCTTTATAAATCCCGTTTGTAGTCTTTGCCCATGTTTCAATTATCTTTTCTCCTATCAGTTGTATTAATCCTTTGTATATTAGAAATATTACATATACTTTGTAATTAGAGATAGCTATGCATTGCTGCATATGTTGCGAATATTCATTCCCAGCTTGTCACTTATCCTTTGTCTTTATTTATGTTAAATTTGCCAAGTTAAATTTTAATATCCATCTCCTATTCCCATACTTTCCAGCTTATTACTCTCTCTAAAAGCAATTTATATCAAAGCAGGATAAGAATGCTCTCACCTGAAACAGATAAACTCAAAATCATCAACACTTAACAGGGATTAAGAAAATTCTTCTGTTCAAATTACATACATAAGGCCAATAAATTAAAACGCTCAAATGACTTTCTTCTATCTGACCTATGACTCAGAACAAAACAAAACCACCTCTGGTGAAGGAGTAAACATTTTAACAGAATTAACTAATTTGATGGAAAAGTCCAATTAGTTATGCTCACCTGCATAAGTACTCCCAGATACAATCTAGGACAGGACATGCATGGTTTTACAAGTCAGACTAAAGCACCAACAAAAAGTACATTACACACTAAGAGTTCAAAAGAAGAAAAATTAGTTTTTCTTTTCTAGAAAAGGTAAACTCAAATATGCTATTCAGTAAGCAAGATAAAAGAAACTTGTAGTGGATCATGGTGTGGCAAACTACTAATGATAACTCTTGCATTTTGAAAATTAGTTATATTATTTGTAAATCTACTTACTCAAGTCTTTCCAACTTCAGTAATGCCTCCTGGTGTGCGGTATTTAACTGCTGCATTTTGTCCACTGATGATTTCTAAAACAATTGTAATAATTTCATATTAGTGCCTTTAAAAAAAAAATCTTAGTAAGCATTTTGACAATTGAACTGGGGAATTCTTTACTTAATCAGCAGACAAATATTGAGTTTCACCATGGTTAAGTAATATGGAAGGTGCCAGAAATAACCCAAGATGATTAACTTTTAGTTCCTAGGTTTACATAGTTCAGCCTACTCAGACACAAAATATTTTTGTAGAAATGACAGACAATATATTGAGCTGTCTTACAATTTAAGGAGAAATTAGTAAAGCAAAATTGTGTTTGTATATGTTGGCATATAAATGTGTAAGCTTTGATGAGTAATTATTGAAAAGAGATAAGTTTAGCATGATTTGTGCAAGAAATTGCTTATCAGTATAGTTCAGTGTAGTTGTAGTTTTAACTAAAATTTCTAGTGTTAGTTAACCTGATGCTTTTCTAAGACTCTAAATGGGACAAATGGGAACAAATCACACAGATGACCCATAATCTTCTTACATTCTCTAAAATATTTATGAAATTAGTTTCTATCTGCTAAAATGATTTAGTTAAACTGAACTTTATAGTTGGACTGAACTTTATTATCTAATGTTGGGCAAATAACAAATAAAATGAAAGAGCCTAATTAGGTTATTTAGAAAATAGAAATTCAACATAAATCTCAATTATTTAAAGTACACTACCTGTCTCTGTATAGTTCAAAGAAAAGAAATGTGGCTATATCTGATTCTCTTCCATTACATTCGTTAATATAGGAAAAGGAGCCTAAGTTATAAGATTAAAACCCATCCTCACCCAAGCATTGCCAAATATCAAAGAAAATCTCATTCTGAGATATGTTTTCCGGTAACTGAAATCTACAACTTCATATAAATATAATTGTAATAACCATATAATAATTACATATCTGTGACAACAAAAACAAATCTGCAAAACAGACTAATAGGTCATAAATAATGCTACTAATCTGTCATGTGACGGAAGAATATATTTAAATCTTACATATTGCCAAAGAAACTCCATATATGTTTCACGGCATGCTTCTCTGAAGTGAATAAAGTTGATAATGCCACTTAAAAACCGACTTGTTCGTTTGGCTTCTGAAATAGAAAGCAAGACTCCTTAAATAAATCTTTGATAAGAAAATGTAAAAATGAAAATTCACCCTCTTCTATTATGTACTCTGCTCTAGTATATGAAATTGAGTATGTATAAGCTATATTAACCCATGTGCAGAGAATCTGCCCTAACTTCAAAATTATCTTTGCTAATAAAAAAAAAATCTCATGAGACATTAATAGTTACCAGACTTACCCTCCCCTCTTAAAAAACTAGAAAAACAGACAACACATATGAAGCAACTAATTTAGACACCTAGCAATAGGTAATATAAGATAATGGCAAAAGAAACAAATGAGGTGATCTTTTGACTGCACCTAGCCCCTGCTTACAGTTTTCAGGTCGCAGCCCAGGGAAGAACAAAAAGAGAACTCACAGGTTTTGCTGAGTTATGAAGACAATTTAGAATTGAAAAGATCAAATAAAGTGAAAATTTAAGAATATGGAAAGAATTTATGAATTTTGTGTCAGCTTCTCCAAACTAAACAATCTTCATGACTCAGGCTTTTAAAATATATTCCATTTATTCAAGAAGGTAGAGGAAAGTGTCACTTTTTAAAAGACCTGAATCAAACTTCTATAAATGAAAAGTAAAATATCTAGGGTAAGAAGTATAGTAACTGAAATTAATATATTAGATGTAGAAACAAAAGGGCTAGTGAAATTCAAGACATAATAGAAACCATTTTAAATGATGGCCAAAAGAATAAACTGAATAAGACACCGAATGAGTGTTGAGCAGAGTAAGAAATGTGTAGAGACCCAAAGGAGTATGGAAAAAAAATCTTTATGAAATAGTGGAATATTTTCAAAATTTGACAGAAACTATAAACATATCCAAGGAAGTGAGAAAATCTAAGTAGGAGAAAAACAGAAAATTCCTCCAAATCACATTATAATCATGTTGCTGAAACCCTGTGATAATGACAAAATCTTATAATAGATCTGAGTAAGTGGTTTGGCTTATTAACTTTGACATAGAAACAGGTGATGGTACCTTGAGTGCAAATGACAGAGGAAATAGGAGTAAGACCTCTATTAGATGTGGAACTATAAAAGCCTGTATCTTTAGAGAAAAAGTATATTAGGAAAAGAAAAAAAATCACTCATACTAGTGGATAGAAAAACAAAGTTACTAATGTCTTGTCTAATGTTACTTGTCTCTGATGAGAAAACGATCTTCTCGGAAAATTTTAAACCTATGCCTATATGTGATTTTAGCTTGAATTATACTACATGTGGTTCAAAATCTATCAAAATTAAACATTTAATAGAGGGATGGAGTCAATGATAATCCTGGCATAACTGTCAAAAACTAAAAGCATCCAAGGAAGGATGTGGTTTGAACCCCAGAAGCAAAGATTACCACTGAATGAAACATGAGTTTAAATGTGTGTACACACATGTAAACACATACAAAAGAAACAATCTAGATTGCATGAGGAAGCTAAATCAGAGCTAAAGGAAAACTTACAGTATTGACAACCTATAGGAAAGGACAGTTTCTATATGAAAGTAATAACAAGAAGTACAAAAGCAAACCCAAAGTAAGCACAAGCACAGAAACCACTAAAATAGAAAGCAGAAAAAAAAAATACCAAAAAAAAAAAAAAAAAAAAAAAAAAAAAAAAAAAAAAAAAAAAAAAAAAAGCCCACTAAAAGCTGGATCAACAAAATACATAAACCTCTAGCCAGACAGAGTAGTCATGGTAAAGGAAGAGCAAAGAAACAAATTATTAATGTCAGAATGAAGAGGGGATACATCACCACTGAGCCCACAGACTTAAAATGATACAGGAAAATTATGAAAAACTTTGTTAATAAATTTGTTGACTAAAATGAAACGGGTAAGTTCCATGAGAAACCTAAACTACCAAAACTCACATAGGAGTAATAGAAAAACTTCAGTCACAGATGGATTCACTGGTGAAGTCTATGATACATTTAAGGAAGAAATAATTCAATTTTACAAAACTATTGCTGAAAATGGAAAGAGGAATCCTTCCAGGTGTAACCTAAGAGACCAACAATATTCTGATACCCAAATTGGTGCATTACCAGAAACTGACACATGAACACTGATATAAAAATACTTAACAAAATATCAGCATATCAAATTCAGCTATAAACTGAAAATACATGTCATAATGGGATTCATCCTTAATACAATGATGGTTCATCATTCAAAATTCAAACAATGCAATTCACTAGATTAAAAAAGAAAATCTACCATGATTCTCATATTACTTGCAAAAAGGCATTTAATAAAATTCAACATCCATTCATGATACAAACTAGGAATATAAGTTGCACACCCTGATAAAAGGCATCTAAGAAATTATAAAACTAGGCTGGGCATGGCAGTGCGATCCTGTAAGCGGCAGCCTAAGAAGCTGCGGTGGAGACCAGGGATCGTGATTCAAGTCCTCCTCGGGGCAACATAGTGAGACCTGGTTCCAAAAAATAGCTAAGTGTGGTGGCTTGCGCCTGTAATCCCAGCTACCTGGGAAGCTGAGGCTGGGGATAGCTTGAGTCTGTGGTACCCCGGGCAACATGAGCCTGCGGTTCCACAGGTTAAAAAAAAGAAAGAAAGAAAGAAAAGAAATTATAAAACTAACATTAAACTTAATAATGACATGACAGACTGAATACTTTTTCCTTAAGAGAGGAACAGGTAATGATGCCAGTTGTCACCATTTCAGTTCAGCATAACACTAGAAGTCCAAGGAGGAAAGCAAGAAAGAAAAAGAAATAAACTACATCTAATTGGAGAAATAAAACTATCTTTATTCTCAGAAATTATGGCTGTCAATGTAGAAAATTTTGTCAACAACAAAGTAGATCACAAAGAGGTTAACAATTTTTAAATAGGAAACCAAGTTCTTGAAACAAAAAATATTACATAGCTTGATGTGTCAATAGCAAATAGTCAAATGAATTAAAGGGAAATTAAATGCAGATAAGAGAAATTTATATTCTAACTTCCTAATTGTGCTAAGATATTTTCCATTGGTAAAAGGTAATTGTTACACTTGATAAAATCGGTATGATAACTCTTCTATATAACATCACAGCCTGGAGTATTTGTATTCAGAACTAAAATTTAAAGTATTTTGCAAAATGTAAAGTTATGAAAAAATAATGTGAAAATATGTGGGTCTACAAAAAAAATTCAACAATAGGACATAAAGAATTCATCCTCAAGTATGGGATATATGTTCTAAAGCCAATTTCCTGTTTTATTTTTTTCATATTTATTGATGGAAAGGTATAATCTTAGCTTGAAGTCAAACATTAAAAAGTATTTTAAATTCTCACTTACTTGGGTATAGAATATCAGCAATCTCAAAATCATTCACCCGACAGATGGGCATAAATGAATCCCTGGAAGATGAAGAAAGCATATTAAAAATGTATTGCAAATTACATCCAAAGTTACAGGATAGAAACATCTTCAATTCAAAAAAAGAGATTTCTGGATACACTTCACAATGTCAAAGAATCAAGTCAGAAGTCTATTACAATGTATAATTATCTAGCGTTGGAATCTACTTTTTCAGTACATTACACAAGTATCTTTCCAATATGGAAGTGCAGTAATAGATTCTAATAGACACACACACTCTTGGAGACACTAGGACTCTTTTAACAATTCAAAACTTCCAAATAATTTTAGATTCAAAATAGCTTAACACATCAACTGAAAGTGCCACAAAGGAATCATGTTGGCAGAAATATGCCAAAAAGATTAAGAGAAACACTGAATGATCTCACCTATATATTGGTGAGATATTGGGAAAACAAACAAAAGGACAAGGGAAATTTAAGACTAATTTAGCAGAATGAAAGCATAGGGCAAGAGATGGGGAGGGGGATAGTATTGGGAGAAGGACTAGGCACAAGAGATTAAGATGATGGCTCATGGGTGATAAGGTGGTGGGAGAACCTCGGGGTAGACAATGATGTAAAGTATGTATCTATATGTGCAATCAATTTAAAATAAAAAAAAAACTACAAACGAAAGTGCCACAAAGGGAGGCTGTTCTATTTGGAAGAAGTCTATAAATTTTAATGTAAATGGGATGGAGTAAAGAGGAAAATGGTAAATTCCTTCCCAGTGAAAATCATGTTTGAAGAAAGTTTGTTGTGATACAGATAAGAAAACAAAATCACTCTTTACTCACATATGAATAAATAAATTGCTGACTGGTAAGAAGCCTTCCATTATTTGTGGATACACGACTTCAGAGTTCACTGGCAGCTAAATGCAATAAATCGCAAAATCTACATTACAAATGCTGATTACAAAAACAAGAAAATTTTTAATCTCAAGACAACTTAATCACAGATTAAAAAAAATATATTAACTTACCATGAATTTAAAAAAAAAATCTAGCAAGCAATATAGATCCTAACATAAAAGGAGATGTTATCAACATCAACGTGAGGTTCAGAGTAGATGCACAATAGTTTTTGTGCATGAAAAACTGAAGGAGTGACTGTTAATATCAGAAATTTATGCCAAATATATGCATATATTCTCTTAATTTAACAAAGGATTGTTACATTGCAGTGTGTAAAATAGGGATTTTATAAAGTAAGTCTTAATAAGACTTCATAGGAAATAAGTAGCAGTCTTTGATTTTTAAACAATATGCAATCATATTGATGGTATTGTAAAGACAGAGTTTTAGCACATCTTCAGATCATGCCTCAGTGATTTGACAAGATTTTTTAACCTTTTTTTCTAGAAATTTCTGATTTACTATTAGCTCAGTTGTTTCAATCTTACTGCCTATCTTCTGTCTAATTTGAGATACTTTCCTGAGAAGACTTTCCATATAATAAACATTCTCTTACTGTTTATTACAGTCTGCAGACAAACCTGTAAAACTGAGATGCAGAGAATCAAGTTTGTGTCACTTACACCTTTTTAGTACAGTTTTGATCTTACTAATGCTACCAATATACCACTTATGCCTAACATTTCTTTGTAAGTTTTATGTAAGTACTTGATTTTGTTAAAAATTAAGTTAGGAACTCTGCATCCTGGAAACTAGTATGCAATATGAACAGGAAAAATACAGCAAAAGATAATAATCTGCCTTATCTTAAACCCACCATGTAAAAGTGTTCCAGTCGAATTCCATATACCATTTGCAAGGCTCTCATGTAGATCATGTGCAAGACTTCAGGCTACAAGAGAAAATAAATTTTTAATATTCTGATGCATGTATCACTCTATTTCTGTTCAATCTTGTGGCCACTAAACGCAAAAAAAGGGAAATATCTACACTACTACTCTTGAAATCGCTCTTAATTTTTCCAAATTTTAAAACAACTTATGGTACATCCCAGTTTCTTCATATGCAGTAAGTGGTCAATAAAATCAGTTAAGATCATATACAGAATGAAAGAATCTATAGTAACACCCAATCCAAGCAATCTGCCAGGGAAAGAAAATGGATTATTAGTCTTTCAAAATAAGTTGTCAGATTTGTAGCAAAAATAGTAGATTATGGTGGGTGTATCTTTTTTTTTAAGCAATGGAAAACCTTATTTGATGCTTTAGATGTTAATGTTTCCTAAATGCTACAGGTTAAGTGATCCAGGGGAATCATTTAGTAGGCTAGAATGGAATCTTTAAAAGTTGTATCTTTTAAGTTAGTGGTACCAAATACTGCCTTGTGGAACCTGTTCTGATCCACAAACAAGTTCATTTATTCTGACTGTATTACTTCCATTTTAAGAAACTAAAGGGGCACCAGGAAAAAAAAAAAAAAAAGTTTGAGCTGTACAGCATTAAAGCAGATTTTATTATGTTATGCTTCAGGAACAATACAGGAAACTCAAAGGAGACTTTGGGATTTTCTATGACACATAAATAGTTCATTTTTGCATTTAATAACTAAAGAAATAAAAAAAAGCAATGCCTGTCAAAACAAGTCAATTCCCCCTTGGGGCATAATGCAAGAAAATTAATCTGCAGGCTTCAGAAGAAAATTGTTTCTAAGCATTTTTTGTGGTAGGAAACCACTTGGAATAAGTTCTTTTAAGCCCTACCAATAACTACCCTACCCTCAGACCACCACTCCATATTAATAAAAAATTTAATATGCTTTAATATGTCTATAGTTTAAAGCCTATATATAGATATATTAGTTGGAAAAAGAAAAAAAAAAAAACACATTAAAGAGTTCAATTCCGAAAGGAAATGCAGAAGTTGCCCTAATGGAAATGTAGAAGTTGCCCACATACAAACTTAATGTTATTTTAAAATTACACTAAGTGAGAGACTTTTCTCTGGATTAAAGTGATTGTTCTACATCAAATAATACATGCCACACTATAGATCTAGTAGCATACTTTGCTTCAATACCATGAAAACACAACCACATCTTACCTTTGGATTTGGATAAAGATCATTCTTGGAGAGGTTTTTACCATCGGCTCCTGTTAAGATTTTGTTGCGAATATGAGCCACAATCTCAGTTACATTATATCTGGGGAAAGAGAGGGTTTCCATTTTGGAGACTCCCCCTAATCTGAAGGAAGAAAAAAACAAAGATCAGAAATATGGCAAAAATGGCAGATCTCATTATCTGGAAGCTGATAAATATAAGGACAAAATTCACAAGTCAAATTTAAACAATTCAGTGTGCTAACTGCCATCAAACATCCTTACAGAGTAACACAGATAGAGACATAAATCCTGAAATAGCTTTCATTCTGAAGTAACAAAGCCATTCTTTGTTTCAATGCTGTTTACTTTCATATCAAAAAGATGACTTTGGTCGAATACATTAGAAACCATTTTCTTTTCTAAACTGAGGTTGTGGTTGGAGCAAGATACACAGGTAACACTGTTACACATAAACAACAGCAGTTATATATAAACAATAGCAAAACAGGATAGGAAAACCACTGATCTGACATCCTATTCAATGTACACATAAGACAACAGTGTTTACAAGGCAAGTAGAAAGAAACAGAATCAGCAGGAGCTCCCATTACAAGTGAGAACTTAGAAAAAAAAATACACTTCCCATAATATCTTCAAATAGTGAAGACACTCACACCTGTGTCACTGTAGAGCAGAAGTTCTCACAGTTTTACCTGCCACTCATGCCACCCTGACTGTCAAGACTAGAGTAGGGGTATCACTGGCATCTAGTGAGTAGAGGTCCAGGGTGCTGCTAAACATCCTGCACAGGACAGTCCCCCACAGCAAAGAATTATTCAATATAAAATATCAATGCATTAGAGTCTTGCTCTGAACTCTTCTATACTTGCAACAGTGTGTTGTGATTATGTTTATAGAATTCTGGCACTATCCAGTGAGGACCCAGTTTAAGACAACCCTTTTCACTGTCTTCCTGTCTCAAATTGTACCTAACAGAACAGCACTAGTTACAGCAAAAGGAAAACATCAGCAGCCACTTCTCAGTCACTCAGTTAACAATACCTATTCTATCACCCAGAGATCCCCAACTCTCTAGGGAAGGAGCATGAACCCAGAGTGCTAATGTAAATACAATCAGTTTTGCAAATAAACTGTTATGACCTACAATTCTGGAAATTTACTTAGGCTCCTAATATTTATGAGACTACTAAGGTTAAAAAGAAATCTCAGAAACCTGCCTAACCCTCTAATAAAGGTAGGAAGTAATTCTAAAAATAATTAACAAATACCTTCACAGTTCTGCTTAAATATTTGCAAACATCACAGCACTACTATCTCACAAGATAACCATTTTCCATCTTAATATGACTTTAACAATTTGGTATCTCTACCATTCTGCAAAGAAATCTGTTCTTTTATCTACACAATTATTTCAGCTATTTACTGTTTACATAACACCCCCTTTAAAAATGTGAATAGTAAAAATGTCTCTGCCTACCTCTCTTTTTTAGTATAATTTTGGTAGAGCCACTTCTTATCTGATCTTACTTTAGAAACTTTGCATTTTACTCACTCTCCCCTAAAACAAACTATTTTGTCAATTCTTCTTAAAACACAATGTTCTCTTAAACACAAGTCTCCAGACACCATCTGCCAAGAGCAGAGCTACAATGCAGTGGGCAGTGGACTCTGCTGTACTAGTCTACTACAATCACTGCACTTACTGACATATACAGTCTTTAAGTCTCAAATAGTAACTTCAAGAATTTCTTCAATATCACCCACTTCAATCCAGTTGAGACTTCTACATATTCTATTTAAACCATAAGCAAGGCCTTACTTTTCTTATTATTGACTTTCATAATTCCAAGCTTTCGTTATATGGTAATCATCTTCTTGAACCCAGGTTCTGAATATGTCCCATATTGTAGATAAACTTTTCCAGCACAGAAACGCATTCTGTATGTCCACCTATGCCATCGATTTTAAAATCATAGATGAAAATACTTGACCAAACAAAGAATGCAGAAAACATCGCTTTCTCAAAACAAGCTACAACGTGGATCAGAAGGCCACAACAGAGAAAGAGATGCAAAGTATAGTCATAATTATCGTCACACATACTTTTCTTTGAATGTGTCTTTATATAAGCTGTCATGCAACATCAAATACTCCAATTACTATCTCTAGTCACCAAATAAAAAGTTTTTTTTGCTTGATTTCTAAAACTTCAACAATTTAATGGCCCGATAAAGTTTTTGTTTCATGAAAATCTCCAAAATTTCTCTCAAATTTCAAATTCTTCCTTGTAAAATTATCTCGCACATCTTTAACTGTACACCATTTTCGGTTCTAATCCATTCATAAGTGTGTACAGAGAGGGAAGAGAGGCCTTTCAACTAGTATACCATTTGAGCACTTTGGTAGGCTTGAGTATATATATGGACGACCTTATACAAGTAAAATGATCCCCAGGGTTCTCTTGCAAGTAGCTTAAATTAACTACTAATTACCCACATGGTAAATCAGCGGGTCAGGTTTTTTCCCCCTCCATTAGCTAAAAAGTGAATGCAAGCTTAAAATGGCCAGGTTCGCCCAAGTTTCTTTTCCCACAGTCTATGCTGCACCAGACAACACCCGTCACTCTGGTAGCACTTAGGAAATTGAGCTCATAGTTTATGCCGGAAAATGAAAACCTAGAGCTCACTCCCACAGGACACGCCACGGAGAGTGGAAGAGCCCGTGCCTCCCGGGGGAGAGGGAATATTCAGCTACCCCATCTCCATCTTGTGCGTCTGTTTGAACTCACCTACAGCTCCAGCCGCCCACTGGAAGACGGCGAATTCCAGGAGCAACTAGAGAAGAAGCAAAGACTCAGCGAAAGGCGACCGTTAACGCCTCTCAAACTTGCCGCCTTTCACAGGAAGCCCAGCCCCGTGCAGCCCAGCCCACTTCCTGATCGCCGGGTACCGGTTGGACTCAAAAGACGCAGGGAGGCGTGGCGGCGCCGAGCGCTAAGCGGAACCACTTTTCGTGGAGTTGGCTTCTAGTCGGACTGGGACCTCGCAGGAGAGAATAGGACCCCAGAGTTTTGGAGAAGTCTGTAATTGTTTTTTGAGCGGGTTGCTACCGGGTTCCCCCAAAGCTTGAACGCAATTCAGGTCCGTGGCGGGGAGCAAATGCGGAGGAAGGGTTTCTAAAAACGTGTAAGCGCGAGATGACGAGGAAGCGGGGGCGTGGGGTGCTACATAGGCCTGGGTGAGGCAGAGTCCCAGAGAAATAGCAACGTCGTTACTTTTGGAGTATTGATTCTAAACTTCCGGCTCATTGTTATTTGTTTGAAGGTATTTTCTCATTTAGGCTTCACTTAAAGGATCGAGGCGACTGGAGGCAAATATGTACCGTCTGTAGTGCAGGGTCGAAAAGGAGATTATGTAGGTGGCCCAAAGCCGTCTACGGTCAGTGGTTCACTAGCAACATGACCTTTATTGAGGCACAGATCTTAATATGCCTTGTAAATACGACTCCGAGAGGTGGAAGGAATTTTACAGTTAATTCTGTTCTAATACTCTCATTTTCACAGGGGCCAAACTATATGGCAAGTGGAAGTGTCTAGTGAAATCCAGGTCTCCTTCTCTGCTTCATTCTTGTAGAGGAGCGAGACAATCCAGATGCTTATTGACACTGAACTCTTCCCCAAACCTGCACGTCCCCAGTCGGGCTGCATTCTTCAGATACCGGGACACTTCACACGTGATCACAACCTAAAATTTCCCAGCAGAATACATGACTGATTTATCAGAGAAAAAAGAATCATTATCTTATTGTGGACTGAACCCTAGAGGATATAATAGGACGTGCATTTTATTTCAGTACCGGGCAGATTGTTGTCTGGTGAGGGTCCAGTGTTGTGTGGGGTGTCTGAACTGAATGAAGTGAAATATAATGCACACAATTTACTTTGATCTCCAATTTCAGCTTATCCCTGATTCTTTTTTTTTTTTCCCCCTTTTCCTGAAGTAACAAAGTAACACTGGTTTATAGCATACAGGTTTTGGTTGTACATCATTATAAGTCAACTTGAGTGTATATATATATATATATATACATACTCGTTGGGTTCACCATTAAATGTTCAATTCTGCCCTTCATATAATTTATCCCATTTACCCAACTTTGCCACTTACGTTCCAGAAACCAATAATTAGTTTTACAGTTTGAAAGTTTATTTTTGTTTTTCCAGTGCACATGTGAACGAAATGATATGCTTCCTTTATCTCTAACTTATTTCATTAAGCTCACCCTTTGAATTCACGCAGGTTGTTAAAAATGACAGAATTTAATCGCTTGTGTGTTTTTTAAATGCTGAGCAGTTTCAATGTGTATCTGTAACACATCTTTATTTAGTGATGGCCAATCAAATTGGTTCCATCTCCTAAATACTATGTACAAGACTGCAATGAACATGGGTCACCCTCTACTTCTTCACAATTCTTTAATACATTTTCTGTCATAGCTTTCAGTGATCTTTAACAAACCACTGCTCTCTTCAACCTTCTTTTCCCCAATCTCAACTACTAGTTAGGTTACCAGAGTAGTCTAAAAGGTATTTTTCAATCACTTGACACACATTCACATGTGTCTACAATTTTTATGCCTGTTCCTTTTCTAGTTTTAGTTTGTTATTCCCGTTCTAGATTGCACTTTAGAGATTGAATGACATACCTGTAAACACTGAGCAGATTTTTGAGTAGCAAGAGGGTGATGCTCAATGAGACCATTGCAACTTGCAACTTTAACTGTCTTCAATGCAGGTGGTGTTCCTGTGATAGTTAGTGCTTTTACTTAAACATCTTTTAAAAATTATCTTCCTGTCTACCCATTTCCCTCTGCCACATTTATCTTGCTCTTTCCTCTCTCAGAAGGGGAAATGTTTTTCCTCTGACTTTGCTGTTTGTCAGTTCTTGTCTTTCTTTTGGAGCAGCTAGCAGAGCAGCCTGGGCTGGGTGTAAACTGCCCCCCCTTCACCCAGCATCTCCACCTCCTGGAAGCAGCTTCACCTCACAGTATCTGGACCTTCTCTCTCCCCCTTATTGGATAAAAATATTGTGAGTTCCCCCCCCTCTTTTTTTTTTTTTTTTTTTTTTGCTACAACAAGAGCACTTTTGTTTGCATTTTATTACACAACATGGATCCCAAACTCCAGTCCCTGACATCTGAACAGGAGGGGAGGCTGGTGTTGGGTAAGTGAGTTGGTTAGGCTTTTTCCTTAATTAGTCTCTATGACCAGCATCTGTGTTATTTTGCCCTCCCCATGACAGTACATGACTGGGCCCAGTGGGTGTGTGCATATGTGAGTGGGCTCACCCAAGCCTAAGAAGAGGAGATGAAGGGCATTTTCCTACTCCAGAGGGGAAAATTCCAAGAGAACATGGAAAAGGAAAATGCAAGACGAAAGGACAAGGGTACAACAGAGAGCCCAGAAAAAGAATAGGACGATTTTGGGGGGTTTAGGGGAACCACCTACCTCCCGATCCTCTGAACTTGCCAACTAGCCTACCTGCTTTTGGTGCAGTTGCCCTAGCCTTCCTGCTGAGTGTGATTATTAAAGTCTGTAAAACCCACTGAGGGCTCCATTGTCTCCTAGAACCAATAATGAACCTACCTGGACTGTTGCACTTGCACTACAATAGGCATCACAAAAGGATGGTTACACTATAGCTGGGTACAGTGCAATATCTGAACTCCACTCCTGATGTCCTAAAGCAAGGGACCTGCTGGGAATGGGGCAGAGCAGGCAGGCTCTTCATTTTGGAGGGGCAGGGTAGGGGGGAGGGAATCTTTAAGAGTGAATGAGGCACTAGGGCTTACTGTTTTTCCATTGGAGAGGCAGCCACCCACCTCACTGTGCAGCTACCATTCACACCACTACTGCCTCCCTTGTCCTTCCTCACCTCAGTAGCATCCCTTTGCCAAATCCTGCCACCCAGATGTTCGTTGCATTTGGTAAGATTTTCTTCTGTATTTTGCTGCAAACATGACAAACCTTGATGCACCCTGCTAGCTCCTGTAGCAGTAACTTCACCTCACAGTATCTGGATCTTCTTTCTCCCCCTTGTTGGCTAAAATAAATTGTGACCCCCCCCCTTTTTTTTTTGGCTACAACAAAAACACTTTTGTTTACATTTGTGGTGGCAGGTGGCTAGGTACAGAACTAGTGGTAGAGGTTCTGACCTAAGTGCAATTTTTAGGCCTGTTGCCTGATTTTGTGGCTTCTTTTGATACCATTGATAAGACCTTTCATAATACCTAAGTCCCTTGTTTCTTAAGTCTTTTCCTCTGCCTACCTTTAAATAATGTAAGTCAATCATGTTTTGTTTCTTTATCTCCCCTTGGGAGTATCATCCACTCTCATTGTTCTAATCTATTTGTTCATGGATCCCTGAACTCTTCCTTGAGATTCAGACTTTTATTTCCTTGCCTTTAGATAGATCCATTTGGGACAATTCATAGAAGTTTCAAATTCTAATTTGTCTCTTCATTTCAACTACCCATCAATCTCACTATCATCCTCAGCCTTGCCGCCCCACAGTTCATCATTGATCAGTCTCAAACATAAATTTGATCATTTTATTTGTCCGTTTATGTTTCTGGAATCCCCTTCTCTCCCCTTTCATCACATCTAAGATAAAGTCCAGCTCCATAGCTCGGCTTGCCACTGGTTATGTTCCAGTTTAATATCATCATATCCACTTCCTGATTGTGAGACTGTTTTATACTTTGAGATCTTTCCTCATTCTTGTTCACTCTCCTGATTGTTCACTTTGCCTGATTTATCCTTATATTTCAGATGTCTTCAAGAAGTCTTTCCATATTTCACAGTCTGAATTAGTTAACTTTCCTCCACATTTCCTCGGCATTTATTCATTAAAAAATATTTATTGGGCTTATTTTGTGCCAGACACTGAGCTAGACATTGGTAATGTAATTGCAAACAAGCAAATGTGGTAATAACCAGTCTAATAATTAACCTTACAGAGCTTATAATCTCATAAAGGAGACAGTAATTTAAAAAAATGCATTTTAGTCAGATTGTTTCCATGCGTGAGGACTGCTAGGAAATGGGTGGAGAAGAGATTAATGGGTGGAGACAAAAGTCCCAGATAAAGGTAGCCCCATCAGGAACAGAAATCCTAGACTCAGAGCTAGAAGTCAATAGAGAACAAACCATGAAGAGCATTAGGCATGTTCTTCCTATGGATAATAACAAGTTAGAAGAGTCTCAGCATCATTACGTTTGCATTTTAATGATGAAACTGTCTATTAGAAGATTGAATTGAATGGCAAGATGATGGGGAAGAAACCAGTTAAAACCAGTGTAGAAATCCAGGGAAAGGAAGATGGCAGCCTGTACCGATGATAATATTGGCAATGTGGATGGACACAGATTCCAGAGGAAATTAGGAAGTAGAACTGGCAGACTTGATATGACTACTTGAATTGGGAGAAATCAAAGATAGAACTCCATAAACAAGTTTTAGGAAAGACATTATCCAGAGCTTAGCATAAATCTTCAGAAAATGCATTTGCTTAATAAACATCTGTTGAGTATTTGAGAATTCTCTCCCTTTTGTACCTATATAAATGAATGTCTTTCTAAGGTTTAGTTAAAAAGGTAAACTCATTTTGGGAGGTAACTGGTGATTGAGTTTTAGACCTGTCTACTTCAAGACACAGGTGATACATATGAAAATATCCAGATATTTGGCAGTTGGAAGACCTAAGGTGAATTGTTTGTGTCTTTAAAAGAGTAAATGTTTATATTATATTGAAATGATCTGTTTTCTGTCTGTCTCCACTACTACACTGCTGCCTGTCTTTTTACACTACATCAAGTCTCAATAAGTTGATTCCCTTGCATCTAACATGATGTCTGGCAAATCTGGGCACCCAGTCAGTGTTGTTGAACAGATCTTCCCACTTTTAAACATGGTTCCTCTCACAGGAGAAATTAATGACAGTAGCACCTTCTAGGGAGTGGGGAGAGAGGACAAGGGAGGACCAGGATATCAGAGTGAGAGGGGGTTCTTTTGAATATTCTTTGGCTCATTATATTTGTTTCCACCATGTACTTGTTTTTCCTATGAAAAATAAAAAGATGGCAAAAGAATATTCATTTTGTAGGAACCGAAAATAATGCCCCAGCTGTGCTGATTGATAAAAGTAGGATATTCATCTCAGATTTGAGATCATATTGGCATTTTTAACATGTTACATTATTGATTGATTTTTAAATTCTATGATTGTATCACTGAGCCATTATTTAACTCATTTATATAAATCCTTAGTGATACTTAAAGATAATTTTGAAATTATGACTAAACCATGACTAACAGGCTGAAGTAAAATGATGCCATGCATATTCATACAAAGGGTATCAGAAAAATCTGTATAGTGAGAAAATTATGTATAGTGTGTTGTAGATAAACCTAAACCAAAAGACTATCTTAGTTTTATAGTTGGCTGACATTTTCATATTAGAAGTAACTCTTTCCCCTAATAGCAATAGTACCCATGACAGAGAACATCCAGGGGGCAAAACTGATTATTTGAAAGTTTTTGGGTATCTTTTGCACACTTAAATTTAGTTATTAATGACTATAGAGATATGTATAATGTTTTTACATTTTTTGAATTAGTGTTTTAGTGTATAATTTTTTATAAAAAGTTGGGACTTAGCATTCTGAAAATGCACTGTCTAAAATGGTAAACTAAAAGTATAATCACTGGGTGGCGCTGTTGCTTTAAAGTTCACTATACCCATGGAAAATGTTTCCGTCTACATAAGTAAACACAAATAGATTGATAAGCATTGAACATAATGTTCTAGATGGAAAAATTAAATGCTGAATTTATTGGTTTTAAAATACACGTTTAGATTTCAGAAAGAAAAACCTTGAATTCAAGGTAGCTTCTGTTACTACCTTTTGATTATTCTGAGCTTGTTAATTTACTTCATTCTTCAACTGTGTCCATCTTTATTAGTAGATTTCAGAACTGAGCTATATGTTTACAAGGCTTTAAGTAGTGTCTGCATATTGAACAAGTAGAATTTTCAGTTTGAAACCATAAAATGCATACTATTTACTAATTTATGATGAGCTCTAAACCAGGTTAAAAAAACCCAAAAATTTTGTATATTATACTGGAACTTTTCTAATATTATTTCCCCAACTTTCACAATTAAATATCTTTAACATAGTATAGAGAAACCTAGGAATTAATGGGCCAGAAAATTGGATATTGATAAAAATATGTTATACTCTTGTGTATTTTCCATATTAGAATTATAATATCCTGTGGTGGTTCCAGTTTTTGAAAGGAGTTAATAAGATTTTCAGAGAAAATGTTAATATTTATGAGCACTTGTATTAAAATTAATCTTAACAAATTTTGGGAAAAGGAAGTTAAAGTGAAATCAATGTCTCACAAATCAGCTATTTTGGCCACAGTGCTAGTATATTATCATTACTATGTGTTCTGAAAGAAACTCTGTCTTTAGCTACTCCACTAGCTACCTAACCTTGACCCTTCCAGCATACTGGTAGGGTATTAATATTTGCAAACTTCAGTTGACCCTGTATATGTTTCACAGGTTGTATCCCTAGGTCTTTCTAGCAAGGTTTGTATCCCCAGATACCTTCTACCCACTGCTACTTCCCTATAGTACACACACAATACCTATGAAAAGAGAACTATTAAGCACTCTGATTTCTTTTGGGAAAGATTTTATTGACTGGACCCTTTGATTTAACTAGTTTGCTCTTTTGGCAAACTAGTTCAAGGCAGTGTATCTCTTTATAGGTTTTTGGGTCAGTTGGTCATCTCATAGAGACATTTTAGGCCTTCAAAGATGGCCCATGTAGCTACTCTCATTCTTAAACCTCTTTTCCCATGATTTGGTAGCATTCACTGTCTCTCCCAGACCCTGTTTTCCCTAGCACCTATAACCACACCAAGGAAAAAGAATGTTTTATCCTTTGCATTAAAAGGAAATTTCAGCAATTTTGGTCATTTGCTCATTGTCAGTTTCTCTTTTTGCTCATTGATATGACTTCCCCTACAGTTTTTTCCCCTGGAATTATAATAATGAAAAGCAAACCACATTTAACAAATTTGTTCCATCTTGAGGACTAATTTCCTTAAGAAAAACATTCTTGATTTCATGAGAAATTCATAGTGATAATAGTAATATAATGTTGCCCTGATTTCTTTGGAACAAAACAGACTGCATTGTGATTATGCTAAGAGGTAATTCCTAGTCTGAGTGACAGTGATTGACTGATCTCAGTCTTTTTGTTTAGGCCTTCAAAGATTGCCCGTATAGCTACCCTCATTCTTAAACCTCTTTTTTCCATGATTTGGTAGCATTCACTGTCTCTCCCAGATCGTGTTTTCCCTTGCACCTATAACCACCCCAAGGAAAAAGAATAAAGTTTCATCCTTTGCATTAAATCTTTGTGTTTCTTCCTTAACCCAAACAGGGGTTTATTTATTTGCGGGGAGGAAGGTATTTATTTTACCACTGTTATGCTTCATTTTAGTCTTGGAGACAGAAAACAAGAGCGACAAAACATACAGATGGGTGACTTATAGAGAGTAAATATTCGAACTAAGATATTCACCCCAGGATAAGTCAAACTGGACAAACATTGGGAAGGTTTTTTATGGAGTTTAAGTGTAGTGGTCATCATGATATCAGCAGGATTCACTGAATACTTATGTGTGTACACACAGTTTTGGAAATAAAAATTAGGGTAAATTACCAGAGAAAAATAATGTTTTAATGTTGTATTCTCCAGGTGAATGAAAAGGAAAAACTTATTTTTTCCTCTCCATGTTGTACTTCTTGGTTCCCTGACACTAGTCAGGTGTCCTACAATTCAATTCAGTTTGGACAGTATCTGCCTGGAGTTTGTATATGAGTCTATGCTACGAGTCAAAGACTCAATCCAACAAAGCTGCCCTCACTTCAGGTGCCAGATTGTCACCTGTGCTTCTGACAGACAATAAATAGATTTCCCACAAACCTCCTCCTCCCCAGGTTCAGTGAATTAAATGGCACACGGAACTCAGGCAAACACATTTGCCAGCTTAGTATATAATAAAGGATATGATTTAAAAAAAAGAAAACCCAAACAACTAAACAACTAGATGAAGAGATACATACGGCAAGGTCTGGGTAGGTCCCAAGTGTAGGGGCAACTGTTCTCTTAGAATTAGATTGCCCCAGTCTCCCCATGCATAAATGTGTTTACCAGTCCAAAAGCTCTGTTAACCTTGTACTTTTGCAATTGTTATGGAGATGGCACCCCACAGTCAAAATATTATTAAGTCCTCCTCTAACCCTTCTCTCCTTTCCAGAACATGAGCATCGGTGCTGAAAGTTTAAAGCTCCTAATCACAGTTTGGTCCATCTGGCAACCTACCACCATGCTATAGATATCCAGCTATCGACCAAGAGTCACCTCACTAAAACAAAAGATACACCCATCATGACCCGGGAAGTCCCAAGGTATTTGGGGACCCTGTGTCAGGAAATGGGTTAAATACTAAATATTGGAATAAAGGATGCTTCTTGCATTATTTAGGAAGTTACAAAATGCTAATTAGTAGCAAGGAACAGGAGCAAATAAATATTATAGCATATATCATAGTGAGAAAGCATGGTGCCTTTTTACCTACACAAATTCCAATTCCTGTCTAGTAGTTCACTTCTCATGTCATCACAACCCACCTCTTTTATCCAACCTAATCTCCCACTACTCTTCAAAGTATTTCATGTGTTCTAATCTGCATAATCTCCTTACAATCCTGGCTTATATCACAGTCACCCTCCATACCTGAAAACTACACTGTCACAAAATAAGAATTTGATGGCTTAGTTACTAAATTATGTTACATGATTTCTTTCTTTCTTTTCTTTATTTTTTTTAAATGGAATGTACTTCTAGGAGAGAAGAAAAGACAAACATAATGGGTGAATAATTACCTGATGAAAATAACATTTCCCCTTCAGTTCTGGGATAACAGTAATCTATTTTTTAAAGACAAGCTTTCAGAAGTCAAAAAGGAAGGAAGATGAAACTAAACTTCATTGAGATAGAGGGAATAAGTAATAAATTTCCAAGGAAAAAGAATTATCTCCATGAATATAAAATTTCTTAAGCCATAAAAGGGAATGAAAATGATGTATAAAAAAGATGTATGTAAAAAAGACATATAAGTTTAAAATTTTTTTCTTTCTCTACATTTATTGAGAGAAGATTTGAAGATTTGAAACTTTGGTTGTGTATCAATTAAACTTAAGAGCATTAAGTATTGAATGTATTGAAAACATCTTGGGAAACTGAAATGGGGAGGGGTTCTTTTTATTCTATAGCAGAGCAGCACACCTTCTCTTTAAAGTGACTTGTCTCAACTCATATGTTAAACGTTAAAACTCTCACAAGAGAACTTTTAAAAATGTGACCCACAGCTGATTTGTATCAAAATTATGTGTTGTAACACATTGTTTGCCCAGTGGACTTAGAATCTGGTTTAAGAAACCATAGTACTTTAAATCAGTTCCCCAGATGATTTCACAGCAGAGAATCTATGGAATTGAAAACATCAACTCTCCCAACAGGTTCACCATAAATTTTAGTTCAGAACCCAGTTCTGCCTGTTGCTAGTCATTGTTTTCTGAGGATGGTTTCTAACCACCTTTATGTCTTAGCTCACTCTTAGAAAATATGGCTAAGAAGATTGCTGTGATGAGGGTTAAATAAGAGTAAATATAGGTAGTGATACCAAAAAAAGATGGGTAAATATTTGTCTATCCTTCCATTAAAATCCTCTTCTTCTATGATTAGCATATTGGGTTTATGGTCATTTATTGAACATTGCACTTGACTGAAAATCTCACCTTGGAGCCAACAGTGTTTCCAAAGCTCTTCCTCCTCCCTTTGTCATATTACTGTTGAAGCTATGGATCATTTGTTGTTAAGTTACAGGAATATTGTACTTTCTTACCTCCCAGGTCTCTTCTGCTCTCTCTTTCATAAGCAAGGGACCAAATGGGAAGATCTTTGGTCTAGAAAACATAGGTGCTGCCTTCTGTTTTGGAAAAACACATTTCTCTTTAACTCACATTCTGTGTTCTGATGCTGTGTTCAGCTGTGGAGAACCAGGGTTTTTTCCATACATCAGGTAATTCTTCCATACCAGTTTGTTATACAATTCAGTTCAGTTTGGATACTACCTACTTAGAGTTGCTGTCAGATCCCACAAATTAAGGATTTTGTCTCACAAGATGGTCCCTACTTCAGATGCGAGTTGCAAGTCTATTGTTTGCACTTCTGATCAGTCATCTGAAAATAGGGTTCCCATGACCTGCTTCTTGGGTTTGATCATTTGCTGATATAGAACTCAGAGTAACACATTTACCAGTTTGTTATAAAGGATGCAATAAAAGATTCAGATAAATGAACAGATATATCGGGTGATATCTAGAAGGAAGGGGCCTGAGTCTTCTGTTCCCATGAAGTTGGGAGCTTTCACCCTCCCCACGTATGGATGTGGTTCCAAGCCATAAGTTCTCTGAACCCCAGCTTTTCGTGGAAACTTTATCACTTAGACCTGACCCATCATTAATTCCATCTTTAGTTCCTCTCTAGAAAATAGGAGTAAGATTCAAAGTTCTAAACTTCTAAGCATGATTTTGTAATTCTGAGGTTACCCAGAGTCCACCCAGTCACCTCAGACACATACATCACTCAGGAAATCCAAAATATTTAAGAGCCCTGTGTCAGAAACAGGTTCAAAAGGTAAATATTAGAACAAAAGATGTTCCTACTGCTTTTACCACCAAGGGAACTATAAGGGTGTTAGGAGCTGTGTTCCAGGAACAAGATGTAGAAATCAATTTAACTTTTTTCTAGGTGATTTGATAACTCCTTCCTATTTGAAAGAGAAAAAAAAGGTATTCATTTTTATTTCACAAATAAAATCAAACCTCACTAAGTTTTATTTTCCTGTTTTGTCAGTGTGGATTCCTAGATTTATGTTGGAGAAAACTATTCCATTTCAAAGAAAATAAGTAAAGGATTGCTAGGATTAATGTTTCGTAGATGATAATATCTCTTTGGTTCAGAAAGAGGATGAGGTAAAGAGATAGCAGAACTAGGAAGGTAAAGGTGGGAATATGAATATTTGAGGAGACTGTCATATCAGATTCTCAAGAACATGTCCCTCTGTGTTAGCTTCCTTACAGGAGTTGCTTCCAAGTAGGGGAGGAGAGCCCTCTCTGTGTAAGAATTCATCAAGTAAAAGATTAGAAAGATTCTAGTTTGTTAGGACTGCTATCTGTGTACCATGAACTAGGTGTCTTTAACAACAGAATTCACCGTCTTAAAGTTCTCGATGGTAGAAATCCAAGGTCAAGGTGTCAGCAGAGTGGGTTTCTTCTGAGGGCTGCATTCCAGGCCTCTCCCTAGCCTCTGCTGGCCTGCTGGCCATGTTTGGTGTTCCTTGATGAATCCCTCCCCCACAAAAATCGGCCATCAAGTTCACAAACATTCTCAGTCTCTGTGTACAATTCCCCATTTTTATAAGGACACAACTCATACTGGATGAAGGGTCACCCTAAGGATCTTTTTTTTAACTTGATTTCCTCTGCAAAGACCCTGCTTCCAAATAAGGTCACATTCTGAGGTTGGGGGGGGTTGGGACTTTAATATATTTCTTTTGGAGCATATAACTCAATCCATAAAACATGGTTCACAACATCATAAACCAAAAACCTTCCTAAGCAAGAACTAGAAATAGCCTGAGGGTTCAAGCCAGGACAAACATGTAGTTCCCTTCAGAGCCCCTAAATTTGTACCCCATTTTGTCATTGAGTACTAATCACTAATTTTCTATTACTAATGACCTTTGACTGCAACATGCTGAGTATGTGTGATTCATTTTATTTTACTTAGAAACAGCTCTTAAAAAGCACTGTCTGGATATCTTCAGAGGGAACAAAATTAATTGAATTGGTGACACTTTGGATCCTTGTCACAGAAAAAACAGGTTTTATTCAACGGAACAAAGGACTTACCGAAAACTTTTTTGTTTGTGACTTCTAACGTAGTGTGCTTAGTGAACACATACGAAAATAAAAGTGAAAGCAACAGCATAGGAAAGCAGTTTCCAAAAAACTTTTAAAATTGTATGCAAAACCTAGACTACCAATAACATTTCCCAGTTTGGTCACAGGGGGAAAGTATGTTTGAGATGTAACACCTGCTTTTGTCTTTTTCATTTTACTGGGTCCTCGCCAGTTCTAAGGTGTCAGCCTGGAGCCATGGTTCTATAGCATGACTCATAGCTGACTGGTTGAGAACCCTGGACTCTGCTTCAGAAAAGTAGGTTGAGGAGGGTGAAGTGAGGGGGCCAGTGCCCAGAGTCATACTGAGAGACAGGCATGCCCAAGGAGGGAGAGCAAGTCCTCTTGCTCCTCGTCTTCTGCAGCACCTGAGCCGCTACCGTGTTCCTGCCAGATGTGGGCATGTGGGGAGAGAATTCATAAGAAAGCTTGTCAGGAGTTTCAAGGAAGAGCAGATTTGCGGAGATGCAGTAAAGTGCTTACTTCTTATTTAGATATTATGAAAAGAGCAAGTATACAACTGTGGCCTGCATGTGTATGTCTTAAAAACACCAAAGTAGAGAATACTTGGGAACAGAATCCATGATTTGGGAACTTCGTGTGGAATGTACATAGGTTGGGGTGAAGGGTCAGGATCTCTTGAGCAGCTCTGGCAGCTGCAGGGCCAAGGGAGGGAAGAACCTCTCTAAAAATATCACAGCCAGGATGGTCAGAGACTGACTTCAAAACAATTGAGCATCTTCCCAAGAAATAAAGCCCCTTGTCCCTACAGAGAACACCACATCAGCGTAAACCACCAGCAAAGGACAGAGCTTTTCCAAGTCAGGGTGACTCCAAGATACCTCTAGGATAAATACGTTTTCAGGCTTTTAATTCTTCCACCATTAGCCCATGTAATCAACACCCGTGGTATTGTGCCGTCCCCATGATTACATGCCTGGCCCAGTGGATGTGTGCATGTGTGAGTCAGCACACCTGGGCCTCGGTGGAGAAGATAAAAGGACAGTATCACCCTGGGAAGTGGAGTAAGAGATTGTGTTGGAGACCGGAGAAAGTGTGAAGAGTCTTAGGGCTTTGGGGGATTTGCCTGCCTCCTGTGCCTCTCACCCCCCTCTGGTTCTGATGCTGGCCCTACCCTGCCTGGTATGTCTTGTGTCACTGCTAGAACCAATAAAGAACTTACCCAGATTTGGGGTGTGTGCGCTGCAGTTGAACTCACAAACAGGGTGCTACATACACTGCCTTACACCTAGGTCAGGTATGTAAAGGGCTTTTTGAGACAGCCTCTGATTCTCCCATCCCTCTTCCCTGCCTCCACCTTAAACGAAAAATAGGCCTAGGAGGGAGGGAAGCAGTGGAAGACTATTGATGCTTCACCCTCTCCCCTCCTGTTCTTAATGCAGTAGCCTATATTTTAATTATTACAAGTAACCAGAAATTAGAGACTCTGTCCAAGACATTACAAAAGAAATACGAGAGAAATGTAATGTATATTTGGAAGTAAAATTTGGAAGAAATAAAACAATTGAAGGTCTAAATGCTCTGATTGAAACACTCCTGAACTAAGAACCATTCCATGTTTACAGGGTTATCTCCAGGACTGACTGCTAGACATAGCTGAAGACTATTTGTTAGATCACAGTACTTTTTTAGAAAAGTCTCCCCTTTTGACTCTCAGTGTTTGACCCGCTCCATGGTAGAGTTACTCCACTGGTTGATTTTTTTTAATGTCTAGTAATATTTTTACTATCTATTGTTTCATACCTATTTTTTAATATCCAGTAATCCCTCATCTAAATTAACAAAATTATTCTTGAAAAAATGCATATTGATGGCCTATTAGTAGATAGTACTGTATTAGGTGTTGCAGTATGAATGAGATATTATCCCTGTCCCAGAAGAGGTTAATGTGCATTTGTGTGTTTGTAAATAACTAATGATAAATCAACAAGAGAAGTACGATGCTAGAGGGCTGATCTAAATGTGGTGGTAACTCCTAGGAGGAAGCTGTTCCTCTCCTGGGGAAATCAATAATCTTCATAGAAAGTAAGACATTTGAGTTGGCTCTTGGAGAAGGTGCTTATTAAACCTGTTAAATCCATGTCAGCCTTTAACACCTTGTTTGGATTAGTTTATCAGATTTTTTCCACCTACCAGTTAGGTGTGAGCAGGAAAGGATGGCAGGAATGAGGCATGCAGAGAGAGAAGGCTGTGCCAGAGAGCCACCTGGGGGCCAGGGTGCCCTGAATGTCAAGACGGGGAGGAAGGATATAAGAGAACAGCACTTCCCCAAGTGTCAGGAGGCCCCAGATTACAGTTGAGTCCTTTGTTTAGATCTGTCCTGGTTCCACGGATCTGTTTCAAGGGTCTTCTTTTTCTTTCTTTTCTTTTCTTTTTTTTTTTTTGAGACGAGGTCTCCCTACTTTTGTCTGTGGAACTGCAAGCTCACATTGCACAGGGTACCACAGACTCAAGCAATCCCTAGCCTCAGCTTCCCAGATAGCTGGGATTACAGGCATGCAACACCACATCCAGCTATTTTTTAGGAGTAGATTTTGATGTATTTCCCTGAGCAGGACTCGAAACGCGATCCCTAGCCCCAGCTGCTTCATAGGCTGAAGCTTACAGGCATGAACCACTGTGCCTGGCCTCAAGGGTCTTCTTATAGTTGTATTTCATTAAGTGTGCAGGATTGGTCAGTGACTAAACACAGGACAGGCTGTTATTCCTGTCTTTACAAAGTGAAAGGATGTCTGAAAATGTGTGGAAAATCATAGAAAGCACATCTGAGAAATATTGCAGGTTTAGTTCCAGACCAATGCCATAAAACAAATACTGCAATAAAGTGAGTTACATGTTGTTTTTTATTTCTCAGTGCATATAAAACTGTTTACACTACATCATAATCGTTAAGTATGTAATTGCACTGTCTTTAAAAAGTGCAAATCTTAATTTAAAATATTTTATTGCCAAAATTTGCTGACCATCTTCTGAATCTTCACAGAGTTATGATCTTTTTTACTGGGGTGGGGGGGTTGGCATTTTAAAAATGCCTTATCTGTGAAGCACAATAAAGGGGAGCACCATCAAGTTCCTGTGATACAGTTATACCAATAGTGGCTGTCACTGCTGACCTTAAAGTAAATGAACCTGTAAGAAATTCTTTCATCCTTTTAAGCCTCTGATGCTTTGATGATGTGTTTTTTTTTTAAGTGTATCATCAGTAGTGTGTATATGGGGCCATTTGGCTAATTGTATGATTTAGAGCAAGTTGCAGAGATCACATTTTTCAAAATAATCCCCAAAGTAGAAGTTTGGAGTAAATTACCACTATGATCCTTTCCAAAGTTTTCTATAATTTGTGACTATATGAGGCAAGTTCAATCATCGTTAATGATACCATGGTCATATTTGAAGCACTATGATGAAATGCATTCATTTAAAAACTATTTGGTGATTATTTTATTAATGAGGTTGTCAGGTAAAATCCCAGACACCTAGTGAAATTTGAAGTTTAATAAGGAATGGAGAGTTTTAAAATAAATAAGTTTTATGTAATATTTATAGGTGCAAAATATTCAAACAGACTTAAAATCATTTGAAGTTCAAATTGAGATATTCTTTAAATTTTCTCTAAACCTAGCACCTAGCATCCTTGCTATTAAAAGCTAGAGTATATGGGAAATTAACAGTAAATCTGGCATAGGTCCTGCTCTTGGGTCTAAAGGGTCAAATGAGACAAGAATATAAGTGACCATGCTACAATGTTAAGAGTATTAAGTTTATAGAAAATATAAAGAGAGTACTCTGAAAGTGTACAAGAGGGAAGGATTGCTTACAGCCATAAGCAAGGGAAGTATCTATGCAGGGCTGAGAAGATGGCAGAACAAATGCATGAAACTGTGGTTCTAAGCAAGCAAAAATGCTCTTGGTGAAGTTGATATGGGAGTCAAATCTTGGAAAGGGGAAAGCACCAAGCAAGAGAGGACAGCTGGTCAACCAGCATGATTGTGGCCTGGGGGAGTGAAGGAATACTGGGGCAGAAAAGATGAGAAAGGTAGCCATGGGCTCACGAAGGGTGCCTTGCCAGCAATTGGAGGCATGGGGTCGCAACTCTCAGTAAGCAAAGAATTTGATGCTTGAAGGTTTTGATCCAGTGTGATGTCAGAGAAACAAGGGAGCGTGTAAAGGATCAGTTCATGAAGATATCATCTTTAGTGTTGTCATTGTTCAGAAAAGAAAGTATCTACTGCTAACAAAGTGTAGGTGGAGAGAAAATGGGGAAAATCACAAACTTTGGTGTGAAGAATATTTTGAGTTCAAATCTACATTTTCTTCATTGCAAGGTCTTAAATTAAATAATGTCCTCACTCTGAAGCATAGTTTTCTTGTCCACAGAAGACACTGGTAGTGCTTGGAGGTTATGAATACGTACCATTAAATACCCGGAAAACAATAGGAGCTACGAGATACTAATTTACTGAGTTACTTTTCTTGCTATGAATTCTCTTTTAGCCTCCAGAGTATATTGTTTTGTTGTGAGAGGTGAAGATTCTATCAGTAAATAGAAAGTGGCCTTTTAAAACATTCATTTTTCTCCTTATAGAGAAATAATTCTTTTTAAACAAAGAATATACCAATATGAACTGGGGAAGGGGGGAGGAACTGGAAAGACCAAGAAGCCAGCATTTATAATATAATAAGATGAAATGTAAGTATTCAGCTTAAGACCGAAGTAAAGTTAGATTTCCTTCCTCACCAAAAGGTCACATGGTTAGAACAGGTATTCTTGGAAGAGCTGAACAGTCTGTGGGATTATTCTGTGGAAGCAAACGTTTCTACTTAATTCTCTATGACTTGGCCAATCCTTGCAAAATTTACAGCTCAATGGGAGCAAGCTCAGGATAGATAGGATCACGGTGGTCATTTACAGGCTGTGAAAGCAGACGGGAAGGGAGGGAGCTTAGAACAGGAATAGTACAGTTTATTCCTTGTAAACATGCATTCAGAATAATTCCCTTTGTTTCTCTTCCTTTCCACCCCTAGAAGTTCTCTCAGTTGTTTATGTAAACTGGGCCAGCAAGATCTAAGGATAAATTTGTCTTCTGAGAAAAGCACCTGGAGGAACAGTTATCCAGAGCGCCCTGTCAAATCCACAGTAGCCATCATGGCTAGAATTGTGAGTTTACAGATAATATATTCCCTTCCCCCTCACACCATTTGGACATTTTTCTTTCAAAATGGCTTATCACCAGAAGCTACCTTTATGCCTGTCTTTTCTTTGCCATCTTATTTCTGTCTCCATTGCTCTGTATCTAAAATAGATTGGCAGCTAAAGGAAAACTGCCATTCTCTGTATTTCCTGCCAGGTGTGCAGTTTGCATTCATGCTTTTTTCTATGTACAGCAGAACGTGAACTGTGTTTTGGGTTCATTCTCCTATTTTTTATTTGGGGGTCAGTAAACTTGGTGAATGAGCCCCTGTGACACAGCGGGATTCCTACCGCTGTAAGCAAGTGTACATGAACATATCAATTGCAGAAAAGTAGCCCTTGAGTGGTTCTCTTGGGTAACATTTTTGTCGGTGCTTCTTCCTTTGTTTTTAATAATGGTTTTGTGTTGGTGAACCTCTCAAATTTATTTCCAATTAGATAAAGGTGACCTTCCCTCTCCCAAACCTAATGGCTCATGAGACTCATGAATCTCGGTAAGACATATGACAGCTGTCATTAGCTAACTGTTAGTGCACCTTCGATCTTAAAATTGCCCACAGACAGTAAGACTATGACACCAAGGGAGAACAGAAGGATTGGGCACATCATACATTTTTATCAAGTAATTTAGTTAAGGACTTGAAAACCTGGTTTGTGCTTGAGCATGGAGAGACACTTTGAATTTAAAGTAAGATGGAGGCTCAGCCATGGGGTATGGAATTCGGCTTAGTCAGATTCAGGAACTTATCATCTCGGTGTAGTGCCTGTGAATACTGAGCACACTGGGCTGCAGGAGAATTTATCTCTCTTGCCTGTAGTTTCTACATCTAAGAATACACTTTTATACTTTCCCACTGAGTGAGATGAGGATTACAGGGCGTTGTCCTCCATCCCAGCTCTTCCACAAAGCTTAATCCCTCTGGTATTTGCAACATCAGTTACACTTCAATAAGGAGATATCAGAGTGGTTCCCTCCTTTTTACTTGTCTCTCTGCCTCTCCAACAAAGTGGCATTTTTCTGCTTACCTGGGGAACATGAATATTACACATGATAAATGGAAATAGCAGCTGAAGCCAGCATTGGACTCTATAAAATTGAAAGAGGAACCTGGTACTCTTTTTTTAAAAAGTCTGCCATTTTAGAAAAGTAAATTCCTACCTCCCTCTCCAAAATATTTCTAAAACAATGATCAAGTAAAATTATGACTTAACACACTAGAAGAATAACACCCACAAGATCAGAATCATAAAGTAGTGAGATTTGCTGCGATGTCATAGTACTGACCTCTAGGAAACAGTTATATCTCAAAGTTTTTCATACTCCTAACTGGTAGATAGTTTCCCTCAATAAGGAAACACCATGCTTTAGATTTTCCACCAAAAACAAAACAAAACAAAAAATGATTTGTACATGTAATGTGCGTCTAGCTTTTCAATGCATTTTACATGTTACAATGACAACCCTGTGCTGCAAAGGAAAAATATCCAGAGTAAATTGTAAAGTGAGAAACAAAACTAAAAAGAAGTGCCCAATTTCCCTCAGAGCATATTCTCTAGATTACTAATGCCAGAATTTTTATGTCACCCTAAGATTAAATGATTATGAGATCATACTAGTATTTTTCAGTTGTTGCTTTTTTAGAGTAACCAGGTTGATGAAACTTGAGTTTGTGATACTTTCTTTTTCCTGATACTGTTCAATCCACATCACAGATAATCTATGTGTCAGTTTCAGAAATAGGACTGTCATTCTACAATGGGCCTACTGATATTCCAGACTTTTGAGAATAATGAAGAGGGAAGAAATAGAGATGAGTCTAGTGCTGAATATTGTATAACATCAAAAAAAAATTTTTAGCCTTGAAAAAAATCTGTGAGCATATGTATGCCTTATATCCTTGAGGTTCAGAATACATTAAATAAAATAATGAAATTATATTAGAGAGATTTGACATAAATAGCAGACAGATTTTTAAAAATTATTTAATATATGACCCTATTTCTTTTTAATGACCTGTTTTCTCTTTCTTGTAATGGATACGCTAACATGTCAGCAACAGTGGACATCGACATAGCCTCAAAAGAAACCTTTGATTAAATCAGTCAACTTGTGGGATAGGAGGACAACAAAGAGTATGAACTCTTTTGTTATTTTTAAACTATTAAAATTCAGGGTGACCTCTTAAAAGCATAAATTTGGTCTTTTTCTCCCTAATTGTAACTCTCCCAAGTCTATACAAATGATAATTACCATATAATGATCATTCTTAGGACTTTGTTTCATTGTAGGTAGAAGATTTTAAATTGATTTGACCTAACACAATATCAACTGGGTCTTTTATTGAGTGAAAATATGAAAGAGGAATCAACAAAAGACTTTTATAATATTCTTGAAATCTGTCTTTTCCAAGTATGGAAGCTCTAAAGTCTGAAATCTTTGATGACTTCATTAATCTTCTATGTACGAGCTACAGTTTTCTTCTGGGCAAGATATTTGAATATGGATTTATTACCAGAGAGGAGGAAGAATATAATATTAATAGTATGTGTATTATAAGAAGATAAATAAACCTCTGCTGGCAATAAATAAAGGCATAATTAGATTATTCTAAAGAGACATCTCTATAAATACATTGGGATCCTTAGTAAACAATGAAGACATTTTATGTAATAGCTCTGGAAAGAGTTTTACAGGCTAATAGTCAGATGCTATTTGTGAGATTGAGTATGAAATGGGGTGTGCTTACACTGAGCCAGAACGTAATAGAATTATATAATCTGAATTTTCAATCAGGAAGGGACATGAAATATCAATTAACCCAGCCCTAGCCTTTTAAAGTATGAGCAATAAGGTTCAGAAAGATGGAATTTTTCAAGGTCAGAATAAATATCACAAATAAGTTTAGTGCAGCAGAATTAAGCACTTACTACATATCAAGCACTTTAGAATCTGAGGAAACAAAGACTTTTTAAGTAAGGTAAAATTTATGCTTGAACTGATTACTTGCTACCTGATTGAAGAGCCATAAATTCTCTAGATTGAAATATTGGGTATGGTACCATAAGCACCAGGATAGAAGTGTGAAAAGCGGTGACTTAGAGTTTCTAAGAAGTATATCAGGAGAAGATGACACAAATTTAACCCAGTCAAAAAAAGGCAGAAAGGACATTGCAGGGAAAACGGGGAAGGGGAAGGACACAAAAGACTGAGATTGTTCATGGGTGATAAGGTGATGGGAGAACTTCGGGGTAGACACACACACATATGCAATCAATAACAAAAATAAAACTAAAATATAAAAAAGAAAGTCACACGCAGGAGCAAAGACTGGGGCCACTGTGCATAAGTGTTAATGCACAGAAGTGGACACAGAGCTGGTAAGATTTTTGCTAGGTAAAGATGAGGTCTTTTAGGTCAACACTGGCAGGCACTTGAACTTTATTCATTAAGACACAAATGCAGGACATTCAAAGAGTTTTAAGCCTGATGCTACAATAAATATGAACTTATTTGGTGATCTTCTTGCTGTGTGGAAGAAAACTGACCAGTTAGAAACTGATCAAATGACCCAAGCAAGTGGTGAGGAGGTTATGATCTAGAACAGTGATCAAACTGGAATGTCAATGTAAGAATGTGGTGGAGGGACAGGTTAAAGAAATATGAGGAGATAGAATTGTTAGGGGTCTATGGTGGTTTGGGTTTTTCTGACTTGTGTGGTTGTATAGATGATCATGCCTAAGTGGAACAGAAGAAGTTTGTATTTAGAATTTTTAAAATGAATTCAGTTTTGAACAAAGTGAGTTTCAGTCATCTGTGTGATACTTAAATTGACATGCCCAAAAGAACCCAGGAATCTAGATTCCTATTCAGAATAGTCAAATTAGGATGTTCTGTGGGAGTCATTTATCTGTAGGTCATAGTTAAAATGATGAGAGTAGATGATATAACTGTATAAATAATGAAGACATTTAAACCCTGTTTAAAAACCTATAACACAGAGACAAATCCAGCTATCTTAAAATGGACAGTGAAAGGAAAAAGACTAGTCAATCGAGCATTGGTTAAATGTTAAAGAAGGGAGTTGAACTTCAAGAAGGGAGTGGTCAACAGAGCCAAATGTTGCAGTGAGAGGTAGAGAGATGGGTTTAAAAATCATCACTGGATTTGGTCAGCAGGTCGTGTTTTTTTTTTTGTTTGTTTGTTTGTTTTGTTTTGTTTTGTTTTTTGAGACTAAGTCTCGCTGTTTTTGCCTGTGGAACCACAAGCTCTCGTTGCCCAGGGTACCACGGACTCAAGCAATCCCCAGGCTCAGCTTCCCAGGTAGCTGGGATTACAGGCACGCACCACCACGCCCAGCTATTTTCTTGGAACTAGGTCTTGCTATGGGCCCCAGGCAGGACTTGAACCGCCATCCCTAGCCCCGGCCGCTTCATAGGCTGAAGCTTACAGGCACGAGCCACAGTGCTCGGCGGCAGGTCGTGTTTAATAAATTTTGCCAGAACCAAGATTCTGGGAATCAGATTCTAGAGTGGAATAATAAATGATTGAAATGAACCAAGTCCACAGTTCTTCCCACTTCCACAATCATAAAGCTTTCAACTTTCTTATCTCAATTCTCTTCCAAGTAAAGTTAGTCCACACTTAACATCATTAATACATTCCTGGAAATTGTGACTTTAAACAAAACCAGATCTTTGAATAATGCTTTGCTTGACAGTGACTGGGATTTGGGGTTTTCTTTTCTCATCAACATTATAATAAAACCATCTTCAACAACAGCAATGTTATTCTAAAATATGCTGTACTGAAAAGTTCATTTGCAGATTACTACTATGTTTTTAGTTTATACACAGCAGAAAACTGTTGAATGTAACTTCAAACTTAAAGGTTCAGTCAATCCTTTCTTAGATCTAAATTTATGCTTTCTCTTGTATTTGTTACTTGAAAAAAGTGAAAAGCATTAGGATCAAAGAAAGACTTATAAACACTGTGTACTTTTATATTTATCTAATTCCTAAAATAAATAGGTAATCTATTTTCTGACAACTGCTTACAAAATGCTCAATTATGAGGATGATCATAAAGCAATGAACTAGGCTTGGAGACTTCAAGTTACCATGGCAGATTAAAGGTCACCTTTAGGAAACACAAATATATGAAATAAACAAAAAGTTAGAGAAAAATCCCTACCTTTAATAAGCAGAGGAATAAGACATCAGAAAAACTACATATGAAGTTATTCCACACAATTCCATACATTTGGACAAATAATGAGAAAGCTACACTAGACTAGAAAGAGGTTCATGCTGGAGATACATGGCATCTTTCCTATCCAGAAGGCATCTGGAAGGAATTTGCTAAGTTTGGCCTTGACTCATAAGGCTTTCTCAGCAGTCCTCTGCTTATTGCCACCAGTTTTAACATGTAATTCAATGGCATGGACCAAACAGGATCATTCTAGAATGTATTACCATTATGTTACACACTTACCAGGGTATAAGTCTACTTTAAGGAAAAAATAGTCCTGACAGCTCATCTGCAATTCTTTGATAGGAAGTGAGATACAGGAGCATGGATATTCCAACATGTGTTAACATTAAAGACATTTAATGTATAAAATAAATAATAAAATAAATAATATACACCAACACACACGTTCCATGATTCCATTATTAAAGATCAGAAAGTGCAAACTTACAGCAATAGAAAGCAGTGGTTATCTCAGGCTAGCAGAAATGGTAATGCGAGAGCTAACTTTGTGGTATTGATTTCCAAGCTATAATTTTATTAAAAGTCATTGAATTATATACTTACAGTGAACTGATTTTATAGTACTAAAGTTATATCTCAATAAAGCTATTTCTTGTAAGTACTGTGCACTAATTGATTGCACCACTGGAGCCACTCAATAAAGCTATTTCTTTCATCTTAAAAACCACGAGGGATGGCAAAGACCAGTGGTAGTTAAATCTGTCTTCGTATATTTAGATGAAGATTGAGCTGCACAATCATTATTTTTCTTTCTCATCGTCTAATTTAACTCTACTTTCAATAGTAAAAATTTATGGGAAATTTTAGTGCATAATTCCCTAGAGAACTTTTGACTTTTCTGCTGTCCTCACAGGAGAAACATCCAAAAAAACAGATGCATGAATTTCATTATTGATGAACTCTGTAGAATGTTTTAAAAAATATTTTCCAAGATATTTCTGGTAGTTCTGTTTATTTGCCTCATAATCTCTTGTCTCAGTAGGTAAATTCACTTTCTGAAGTACATACAAGAGGGGGATTTTAATTCTCTTTTGGAGTTGCACAACAAATATTATGGACTAAATAACAAACATTTATTTCTCACTGTTCTAGAGTCTGTGAAACCTAAGATCAAGATCCTGGCCATTTGGGTTTTGGTGAGGGACCTGTTCATGGTTTGCAGAGGTTACTTTCTTGCTGCATACTCACACAGCAGAAAGAGGTCATCTCTCTGGTGTCTCTTCTTAGAAGGACACTAACCCTGTCATGAGGGCTCCACCCTCATGACCTCATCTAACCCTAACCATCTTTCAAAGATCTCACCTTCAGATCCTACAACATTGGAGGTTTAAGACTTTCATATATGGATTTTATGGGAACATAGAATTCCTTCCATACTGCTATGTGAATGGCACTTTCTAGAATTACTTGGTGTACAATTGTCACAGCTCTTGTCTGTCTGTCTCTGGCATACCCGTCAATATTATTATGATGTAATTTATTGTATAATTTTATTTATTTAGTATATTTATACTATTATTTTATTTTTAGTGTATATCTTAATGTTATAATTTTTATTACATAATTTTATTTCTAAAGTCCTCTTAGGGTTTCCAACTCCTCCACTTATTTCTTTAAAAATACTCATTGAAAACAATATACTTTCCAGATACTGTAGCAGGTGTAAGGAAAATATCAATGAATGAGATATGCCTCTGTTTTGGAGTTTTTTCTTGTTGTTTTTATCTTTGCAATGAAACCTAAAGGAGGAGATAAGTGCTAAATGCAATAAAGTATCAAAAATGCAGTGCTAGAAATCCAGATAAGTAAATTAGTAGAGAAAATGACTCATTTTACCAGAAGTTGTTAAGAAAGACGGTGGGGTACATGTGAGGAGTAAGTACTTTTCTTCACAGAGAAAAGTAGCTTTGACCTGAATCTTAAAGAATGAGGAAACAGTTGACAGGTGGGTTTTAGAGAGATGAATATTAAAACATCAGGTAAGATAGACAAAGAAGTCCTTAAAGTAATATGTGATTTTTCAAAGGGATTTAGACATTATGTATAATAAGTAGAGAGCTTTGGAAGAGAAATTCTGTGCCTTATAAATTTCATCCTGATGGGGTTGTGAGAGATATAAGTTCACTGTAATAAGTTAGGTGACAAGTACAAGAATAAGAAACATGATGAGAGCTTGAACATGGCAGATAACAGTGAGATTGATGTGGTTATAAATACAGGAATATTGATTATGAGATCTATTTAATTCAGTGTATGAACGAATGTAAGGGTATAATTAAGAGGGGGGAGACATGAGTGACTCCCAGTTTTCTGAGTTAGATCAATGAGTCTATCCATAAGTTTAGTTATAAAAGGAAGGTAAGATCTAGAGTAAAAATGTGTATGTGTAGCATACAAAGAAAACTTGAGCTAGACCCTGTGAGGGACAGACCAGATACTAAGCACAATCTGGTAAAAAAAAAAAAAGGTAAAAGATTTATCAAACAGGACCAGGGGTGCTGCTGGATCACAGTTCAGAAATTTCTAGCTGCAATAATACACACAGGTAGGTCATATCATTTAGCTTGTGTTCAGCAATGCAAATGTGAGTGGAAAGGCTCATGACTAGGTTTACCAATGTTTGTGAATTGCCAGGGAGACATGCTATTGAATTTGAGCAGGACAAGAAGGGAGACTATCAACAAGTGATGAACTTAGAGAAAAGGGAAATAATTAAAGGAACAGTTCCAAGGAAATTGAAAGCATGTCAACATAAGAGAAGATAATGACCGTTAGAATAGGAGATGATAGTCAGATCTTAGAATACTGGAATTTACTACTGCAGAGGTAAGGATGTTCCAAGGTCCAAGTTCAGCCATGTATTTGGATTTTTGAAGTGGAAAAAGTACTTCAGGGTCAAGGAACTTAATATCAGATTGTTGGATGGGCATCCATATGCATGATGCAATCATAAGTGATCTTGGCAGCAGTTGGGACAGAAATGAAAATTGTGAGTCATTTCTAGAATGTCAAATGACAAGAGGTGTATAGGATGTAATATAAGCCAAATAATGAACAGACAAGCTTTTATTCCAACTCTGAGTTTATAAAGGGTTATTCATACATATTATTTGACTTAATCTGCACAACTTGTGACATAAACATGGCGGTCTCGTTTTACAGATAAAGAACTGAGATTTAGGTTGCCAAACAAAAATCAGTGAGTAACAAAGCTGAGATTCAAGTGCACACTTCTGACTGAAGTTCTATTGTTTTTTTGCAAGAAAACATGCTGTTTTAGTGCAGATAAAATTTTACCCCTTTGACACAAAGAAATGTCCCCAGAGGTACTCTAAAGATATAATGCTAAGATAAACAAAGAAACTAAAATATGGAATGTCAAGCCCATCATAAGAAGTGCTTTCCCAGAAGCTGGTGGTTGAAGAAGTATTTCTCCCACTTTCTATTTAAAGAAAACAGAAGATTATGTATATGCATTAGTCATAACCCTTCCTGGGCTAAAGATAAAGGGAAAGTAGAGCTGACCTTATGCCAAAACACAGATGCTTCTGGGCATTCCATTTAACTCAATTAGACCTGGATAAAAATGTCAGGTGAAGGGGTCAGAAATAAGGGATGGAGTATCTAGTGTGCTGTTTAAAGTATTTTTGCTTAAAAATAACACAAAGAAATGACTGGATCAGTTCACTTACCGTTCACTTCTCTCTGATGACTCTCATTTCCTCCCATAGATCAAAGTACTGATAATTTTTTAAATAAAACATCTGTAAAACCAACTTTTCTGGGAGCAGAATCAGAGACCTTTTCTTTTTTTGGCAATGCTGTGATCATTTCTTCGTTTTGAGTCACCATAGCTAAAACCAAAAAAATGCATTCCTCTTTTCCGCTTTTCTTTAATTTCTGCATTAAAAGTCTTTATCATGAAAGAATGAGGTATTTGAAAGTATCCAACAATAATGGCGGGAATATGGAGATGCTCAGGAAATGATACTAAGTTATATTTAACCTAGTAACTAACCAAGGAGACTTCCTGACTGAAAAAAAAAACAGAAACAAAACAAAAACCTGACAACTGACCATGAGCCAAAAAAGAAAAGAAAAGCTGGAAATCATTTTTATAGAGGTTAGAAAGGGAGGACTGAGTTTCAGAATCTGAAAAAACAATTTTCTTCTTGAATATGAAGTGTGAATATTTGAATGACTCAGTTTTGGGAAAAGCCTAATGGATACATGGCCATGAATCTGGATGGATAGACCTCTAGGTAGCAAACTAGGAGAAATTTGAAATTACAGAAATAGTAAGAGATAAAAGTCACATAAACTGTTTCCAATCTGGACTTTATGAAGGGACTTGCCCATTCTGTATAGTCCTGGAAATGGAGTCCTGAGGTTCTTCACACAAAAGGTGTGTGTTGGGAGTGGAGAGGGATAAGCTGAGTTGAGAGGTGAGTGGTGTCAGAAGCCATGAAGACTAGCCACTATTCAGGGAGACACAAGAAGTTTCAGTCCATGAGGATGCCTCTGGTGAGAGGGAATATTGATATCAATAGCAGTGATGAAAAAAGGGTCAACGGTTTGTGTAAATCGGAGTGAGAGTAATGACTGGGGATTGAATGAAGAAATAAGACAATGAATAAAAAATGGGAACTGGAAAATGTAAAACAAGATGGTGATAGCAGCATAGTGAGGAGGGCATCAGAAGACCATACCTTATAAGCCCAGTCCCTTACTGTCCACAGAACAGAGACATCTGTCTGACAACAAAGAATACTAGAATACTGGCCTTGTAGAGACACTTAAACAACTATCCCATTGGAAAGCAAGAATGGACATGGTGTCCCATTGAAGAGCAAGATACGTAGGAATCCAAGTTCCACCTTTAAGAATTCATGTCCACATTACTAAAATTATCACTGAAATGTTAACATTTCACACGTATTTAGTAAATGCCATGTGAAGTCAGTGCACTTGATTATAATCTAATTGATCACAGAGTATCCATCTCTTGCCCCAGAATATGAATTGACTTCTTAATGCAATATTAATCATGTCAGTTTGGCTACTGATTCATGACCTAGACATTGTTAGTGCCATTATGTAGACTAGGTTATTGCCCTTCTGTAGACTATTGTGTATTGCTTTGCTCAAGGATGTTATTGCCTTGAAGAGTACAATTTGGGACAGACCAAGGTGCAATCCTTTTGGGAAAGGAGTGAGATAAAACAACTAGAAGGGAAATATCTTTTAAATAAGCAGACACAAACGTACTAGAAGAAAAAAGTATAATATTTTTAAAATAGTAACCTCGTTTCCTGATATTTTCCCATTCTCCCTTCTTTATATATATTATTTACCTGTGTTCATCATTCCGGAGAAGGGCACAAAGCTTATGATTCCCCTAATCCTGACATTGCTTTCCAAAAAACTTTGCAGGAAATGGTTAAAGGAGAACCAAAATATTTAGGAAATATTTGAATTGAGAAGAGTGAGTTGAGGCATGTTCCATCCAGATATGGGAAGTAAGAGAGTGACAAAGAGTTATGTGGATCCAAGGGAAAGACCCTTCTTGGATATAATCCTGGGAAGGTAATGTGAAAGCTGTGGTGTTCTTGAGAGTAAAAAGAAAGAGTGTGAGAAAGGTGGCAAGACCCCAGTAGGAGATGTGTCTAAAGTCTAAAGCCAATCTACAGGAGACGGATGAAAAGCACACGAGAGAACACCCTAGCCTTTATGCCTAAGAAAGAAGGAGCAAAGATAGCTGTCAGCCCTGGAGAAGACTCAGGGGACCAGATATTATTACAGTGATGACCCATATGTGCAGGTGAATGAAGTTTCCCAGCATCTGCCAGGACCCTTATAAGTTCTTATTCTTAGACACAAACCGAGAAGAGAAGAAACACAAAGTTTCTGCCACCCTAGTAGAGTGTCAACTTTTAAGCAAGATACTGAACTTCAATTTAAAATGACATAAAACAAAGAAGTTAACTTTCTTTCATATCTGAATTTAAAGCATAAGATTTAGAATCCTTCAAGTTGAACTTGGGCTCTTTGGAAACTTCATGCCATTTATGTCCCCAACTGAATGTGCATAGTTTGACCAAAAACTCTTATGCATGCAATCATTTTACAGTTAATTTTAGAGCATATACAAGTTTCCAAGTATTCTTAACTCCTGAGGATGTTTTTTTAATAAAATCAGAGTTTCTTGGTTTCATTAACTCACAATCAATCAAGTGTGTGATGTGAACAAGGATACATTATAGAGTATCAAGTAGAGTGAAAATTACAAATCAGGGTAAGAGAAATATCTAAAATATTCACTAATTTTGAATGCATAATATTTACTTAAGAAAAATGTTGGACCACAATAGCTGAACCCTATGGTCTTTGAAACACTGACAATCATCTCAGTGAGAATATTTTCTCAAGAAATCCAAAATAGGCAAATGAGAGAAGCAATATTTATATAGCATTTATAAATAAAACAAACCAAGGCTTCATGAATAAACTAAAGGAGGATTAAAAGAAAAATCACATAGGAAAAAGATTATTTTCATTAATTGAAATCCAAATATATCTGATTCCAAAGCTTATAATATGGCATGATCATCATGAAAAAAGGATATTTTCTGCATCTAGATTTCTGTTTAGATCTTTCTGGTTTTCTCACCAAGGAAAGTTACTTAACTTCTCAGTGTTCTGTGAGTTTCAATATTTTAATATTCTTCAGTATTCTACTTTTACGTGGATTGGTAATTCCAATCTCACTGGGTTATAGTCAGGAAAACATACTGACTAAATGTAACTTTAAAGTATCATGATGTTATAATATAATATTGTGATAAGGTAAGCACCTAGTGAATAAACAATATGATCTCTCTTCCAAACACTCCTCACAGGTTTGCATGTTTTACATAAAAAATGGGAATTAAAATGCACTCTATCAAACAGTGAAATATAGAGATAATCTTAAACAAACAGAAGGTCTCTCTCTTCAGTGGTTTCTTTTTTTAATTAAAATTTGACCTCAGTCTCTAGCTTTTATCTCAGAGTTTTTTCTTCTGGCGGAGGATGTTGTCAATCTCTTAATTGAATGTAGTCTACTCAAATCTTCTGTCCCAGCAATATGTCCCCCAGGCAAGCCTCTGCCCTTCCTGCTGGCCACACTGGATTTGCTGGTGCCATGGAGAGATCCCCATTTCCAACCCCTGGAACTTTTCTTTCCAAAATAATCCTCTTTTGAATCAAGTACAAGTGAGTTCTCAATACATGGAAATTGCATAATTCAGTGATGAAGAACTTTGCAGCTCCCAGGAATCATATAATAATTCCTACTGAATTTTAGGACTCAGATATTGCATGCCCCTTCCTGGTCTGTAGCTGTGCTACTGCCTTTCCATCATACTTAGTGTTCTCTGTTACAATAACTTGCCACAGTGTATTACAATAGTCTGTTTACAGATCTGTCTCCTCAGGGACTGTGAAATTTTTGAAGGTTGAGACTATCTTACTCTGTCTTTTAGCTACAGTGCTACCTATAAACTGGGAGTTCAGATATTTTGTTCAACAAGTGAATGAATAAGCCACCATCATCATATAATATAATTGGAACAACTTGGCTCTGTGCTTAGCACTGTGCTAACAATTTCATCTAGCATAGTAGAATATGTTCTTTATTGTTTATACTCTTTTTTTTAAAGATAAAACCGTGCATTTTGGCTAAATAAATCAAGGTGTTTGTATCTAAAAGAGAAGCTTATCAGGCCCAACCAGAACAGGTGGATGAAGAAACCTCTAATACATCAGAGCTTTTCCCAATCACATGTAAATGTACCATGTTCTTCTACCTTTATGTAGTGCCAAATTTGGTTTTAAGATTATGAATAAACCACATAGGAAACATGAGATACAGAAGGGGGAAGGGCTTGCCATTATTAAGCTATCTCTATTCCAGAATTATGTCCATCTCCCACCCATCCCAGATAAATTCTATAAAGAGAATTAGTTATTTTGATTTTGAGAACATCAGAAATACTATCTTCCTAAAACTGAAGATTTCCCAGGATATTGAAAAACTAGTTGGAATCCTTCTCTAGTAACATTCAAAATCATCACTAAGATTCAAACCACAAAGGTTGTAAATGGCACTGAAAGAAGCTAACTATATCCTTAAATATTTTTCTCAACGAGGGTGCAAGTTGCTTGCAGCTCGGTTCCACTGTGGAGGCCAGAAATGGTGGGAATGTAGGGGCAGCAATACTGAGCCTTGTGTCTCCCTGGAGAGGATTGTCTTTTAAGGTACCATAAGGATAAATTAATGAGACCAGCCCAAGGTCCTCAGGTCACATCTGAAAGAGGAAACAACAAAATCTTCACGGAAAAAAATGAATATAGCCAGAATATACAAGAATTATCTGGCACTCTAGGGAGATTGTAAGTATAGCCTGAAAAAGAAAAAAAAAGGAAAGTATGGTGGGGAAAGGTTTATAAGGAAAACTGGATTTAAAGTTAGTCTTAACCATTGTTTCTTGGCCTTTTGGTTAACATCAAGTATATTGTTAGTCCTTACCATCTCAGAAAATTTGTTGTCTTTCTCTAGAACTCAGTTTTTTCACTGGAAATGTCACTTCTGGTTACATTCTATGAGATACTTTTCTTTTATTACTGAGGTAACATGGGCTTACAGCATTATATGATTCAGAGGTATAGAATTACAGTTCTTATCACCACACCAAACCCACCACAAAGTCACCTGTAGTCCTCCAACATAGTCCTTTGGTCCCCCTTCCTTTCTGCTAGCTTCAGTTTAGAATCAGATTTCCACAGTTTGTTTTGGGAGTGTGAGTTTTTTACCCTTTGTTTTGTTTATCTATATACCATATATGGAATGTGTATACAACCATTTGGTGTTGGTTTTTCTTATTCTGATTTATTTCACTTAGCATCATCCCCTCTAGTTCTATTCATGTTGTTGAAAATGTCAGGAGTTGACTCTTTTTAAAGTAAGTAGTATTCCATTTATTGTATATACCACATCTTCTCAATCTACTCTTCTGCTGATGGGAATTAGGTTGTTTGCATAAATTAGCTGTTGTAAAAAGTCCTGCAATGAGCATAAATATGTATATATACTTTCAATTAAAGGGATCTGAAAGATCATTTAGATATACCCAATAAGCAAATTACCCTTATCTTTGGCAGCATCTCCTCAGTATAATGTTTTAGTTTCCTTACAGATAACATGCTTTTGCAAACAACTGGTCTATTGGTGAGAGTTAGAATAATGGAACATTGAATTTGTTCAAAACCTTTCATTTTTATTTAGGCAAAAACTCAAGTCCACAATAGACTCACCTGATACCACAACTGGTTGCAAATCTAAGATTAGAATCCATGTCTAATCCTATTTTAGCAATACAAAAATCTTTCATCAGTTAACTTCCATGGTGAAATAGTGAAGAATTTTAGTATGTTCTTACTTATTTTCATTTTGTCTCTAGAAAGATCCTGACAAAATACCTATATACCGTGAGTGACTATGGTGCATTCTCATAACATTCACTGCTATACATTTGATTTTCGAATTAGTCCTGACCCTTAAGATCCTGTTGGGCCTTAAGATTCTGTTGGGTGTTTGCAGACAACATATTTGTCAAAATACTTATCTTCTACGTGTGAAGAAATCCCAAACAAACAAACAAACAAACAGACAAACAAAAACAGAAAAATGAGGGAAAGACAATATACAGATAGTAAATAGACCCATGAAAGTCATTCAATATCATTCATCATGAAGGAAATGAATACTAACTCCACAATAAGATAGCACTATGTACATACTAGAATGACAATAATCAAAGGGACAGACAGACCCAAGTCTTGGCAAGGATGAGGAGAATCTAAGTCTCTCATACATTGCTGATGGGAATGTAAAATGGCACAGTGACATTGGGAAATCATTTGAGAGATACTCATGAAATTAAATACACACTTAATATACAACTGAGAAATTCTATTTCTGGATGTTTATCCCAGGGGATAAAAATCCATGTCCAGACAAAAGCATGTATTTGAGTACACATAGAAATTTTATTTATCATACCAAAAATTGGAAACAAAATATTTTGCAATGGGTGAATAGATAGATAAATGTTTGTGTATACATATTGCATGGAAATGAAAGCAAACTTCATCTATGCAGCAAGCTGGATGACTTTCTAGGGAATTATCCTGAGTAAGAGCATAAAAACTAATCTCCAAAGATTATCTACTGTACAATTTCATTTGTTAACTTTCTCTAAATGACCAAGTTATAGAGTTGGAGAACATATTAGTAGCTTCCAGACATCAAAGTTGGCAGCAGTGAATAAAACTATAGTGATAGCTAGATATCTAGGCTGGAGTTACACATTTGGGAGTTATCACCACACAGATAGAACTTTAAGCCATGGGGATACTTTAAAAAAGTGAAACTAGAAAAGAAGTACAAGTTAAGCCCTGGATCCAGATAGATTTAAAATCTATGAGAAAAAGAGGAATCAACAAAAGCAACTAAGATATGTGGCCAGAGAGGGAGTAGTGGGATTTGGTTGATTTGTACCCCCCCTTTTTTTTTTCATAATTCTATTACCTCAAAAATTAGAAAATATTCAAATAAAGCTTTTTCAATATATTTGTAAGCTTTTTTGAAGATAGAATAGTCCTTCTATTGCTCGCGCTGAGATCATATTTTGCTCTCCAAGAGTACCAATAAATCAACATTCCTTAGAAAAAGAGCTTGTTAATTCAAGGAACTCATTAGTGAAGGTGTTTACTAAGAAGAATCGAGGAGTGAGTTCATCATGTATATATTTTGTGGTCTCACATAAATGTAACTTGAACAATGGTGAAAACCTGAAATTTCAAGGTTGAATTTTTCATCCTCTAGATTTTCAGAGTTATATAGTAAGTGATAGAATCTATTTCAATACCTCCCAATTAGTAAAGTTCCATAATATTTAAACATGTGGGTCTGCTAAAAATGCAGACACACCCCCAACGTGACATTTATGAAAAATTTCCTTGCTAATGACTAAGCCCTGGGCAGAACTTGTCTATAATTTTTACATGTCCAAATTTTTTTACCTTTTATGGACAGAGTTTTATAGATCATAAATTCAAATGTGCAGAAGCTATTTATTCTTACTGTCCCTACCAATCCTCTTATATTGAATTACTGACTCAATAGTTCCTAGTTGAGACTGGCACTTTTTTAACAATAATAATAATGTTTTCTATTTATTTAGAACTTCTCTGCCAAGAGATTAAAAATAGTGAGATGAGGAAAGACATTTTATCTCTGACAACCAAATCTTGAAAGTTCACCCTTGAAAGTTCAGTCATGGCAAGACTTTTTCAGTCCACAATTAGTGATTACAGAAGGTGTTCTTAGAGGCATGAATTCTATGTGTAATTCTAGTCTGAATTCTATGTGTAATTATGTGATAATTAGCTGTGTGACCATGGACAGATTATGTAATATTACAACTATAATGACTCAATTATAAAGTTTTACCATAACTCACCCCCATCACCTTGAAATGATATCCACAACTGTTTTAAGATGTATAGATGGTCAAAAATAGCAACCCTAAATATAGAAATGTTTTATATGCTTACCTTTAGCTTAATTTTGCACTCATTTATGATCAGTTCATGGTTGACTACAGTGATTGTTTCCAAAAGATTAAATCTGCAATGTTTCTCAAGTTACTCTCTCTACAGCATCTGTTCTGAATGATCAGTGGGTAGTTCTGCAGCACTTTGATTTAATACCTAGCTACATAATATTTGTGAAAAAACTTAGAACTCACTTGGAAAATGCCATGGTCATCCTTGAGGTTTGTGTTTGATTCAGTTAAGAAGGTCTGTTAGGTGGTGTTAAATTGAGTGAACTAGGTTCTTCCAGGCTTAAGCCTGTATTACTCTAAGAACTAAGACACTGTTGTATCTACTATAGGAATGCCATAGGTAGCTAAAAGAAAGAAAAAGAGGGTAAAGATAATGCAAATAATAGCACTTATAGAAATCAAAACCCACAGCTTTTATATTGCAGTAATTTTGAAGTGCTGGGAATCATGTTTATTGTACCACAGTGAAGAAAATAAAAGCAAATTCTACAACCTGTGCAAACTTTTGCTTGTTGGAAACTCTGATTCCTCTTTTATAAAAGTAAGTAGAAGAATACCAATTTAAAGGGATTTTGTGAGGATTAATGATGATAATAAGAGGTAAAGGACTTAAGTACACTCACTAAGTGTTAGCTTAAACAACTGTGTTCTGTACAGTTGAAGTATAATAGTTATGCTCTACAGATAACTCATTCATATCATGCCCTCATTTTAACTGTAATTAAAACCAGAATAGCTGCTTGTGAGAAAGGGTACCTAAGTACTTAATGACAATTCTAATTTACAGATAGAACAGCTCTTCTAAGGTGACCTATTGTTCCCAAGCCTACTTAACTCTGTGGGCAATTTATACTATAATCAATCTAGTATTACCTGCTGACTCCTTTGAGATTTATTACCATGATAGACTTTTCAAATATTGGAAAATCTTTCCAAAGCACATTATATAGTCATTTGAAAAATTTTTTAAAATTTGGATGGGAAAACATCTAGGAAATATGTTACTCTTGCATCATGCATTCCTAACCATATTATCTATGACATAGATAAACTTCTACTTAAGATCAATTAGTTATGTTACCAGTAACTACACTATAGAACAAATAAATGCAGTTAAAATGCATTTAATCCTACCAAAAAACATTTTGAACTCTATTTGCATATTTCATTATAAAATTATGTTGCCTATTGCAATTGGATCGATTGAAGTTGATTGTTTTATATACAACAAGTCCTTGAACAATATTGCTTTGTTCAATGTCATACTGTTATAAGGTTGATGAAAAAGAGAATTTTTGGTTGATCTTGACTGAAGAAGTGCTATTGCAGAAATGATTTCCTTATTCATATTTGCACTGAAAGTTGCAGTCTCCAAGAACCGACTAATGATGTAAAGTTAGGACTTAAGTTCTCTCTCTCTCTCTCTCTCTCTCTCTCTCTCTCTCTTTCTCTCTCAAAAAATGGTCACTCTTTCCTGAGTGACCCCGCTGCATATTATACAGAGATACAGAGTTCTTTTGAAGTACCACTACCACTGGCTTCTGGAGGCCAGGCAATGACTAATACTCATCCATCTTTTAATCCTTCTCTTAGAGCCAAGCAAAATGCAAACTCAAGGTAAATGGTTTTCTCAATTTTTTCAGCTCTGTCACTAATTTGTTCAATGACGTTGAGCATGTTGTCAACCTTTTTTTCATCGTACTTTCTATGCTTATGTTTCATTGATGGAAAAAAGAAAATATTTGAATCTCTGAAATTCTATAACTTTAGGAAAACAAAGACACAGTGTGAGAAGGTACATTGCTTACAATGGGATTTTCCCTGGGGGTAACTAGATATAGGGGTAGGATGATCTTGGTGTTCAGTTTTCTGTATCACCTCTGTCAGAACAGAGTTACATTGTCTGTAAGAGCAGAGACAAAACTGCCTTTTTATTAGGACAAAAGACCCTTTGGAATATGCAAAGAGATCTGCTTTGGTTTTAATGTGGTTACATGGTCTTAATGGCCCACACCCTTATAATGACTGATTACCAGGTTCAGGGATCAAAGACACCTGTTATTTATCTGTACTCTTACTTTAATGATATCTGACACTCCTTCAGGGTGTGCTGGACATCCAGATAGAGTTTTGACTGTCATTCAAGTTGAAATGATAGAAAATTTACAGGTTTCATAATGTGCTCTGTTGAACCTTAAGGGGGAGATGAGGAAAACCATCATTCATGTTTAACATACACTACCCTTAACGTTTATTTCACAGATAAGTAAATTAAGATAAGACATCAACTGATTACATTTCCCTGGGCCTGGTTCAATCAGGGAGAAGAGTTGTCTCAAAATATTAGGAATAACTATTTCCCTGGAAAAATACTGGTTTGTAAACACAAGCCTTTTACTTCTATCCCAGTTGGTGTTTTTCTTAAAATGTCAGGACTAATAAACTCCCTCTCCTTAAGCTTTAACAGGTATAAAAGATACAAAGTGAAAAGAATCAGCTTTACCAATGGCTATCTGTAAAATATAAAATACGGAGTTGGGTTTGAGACTCTGGCTTGGATTGTGGACCAACCAGGGATCATCTTAATACTTTGCCCTAAATATGGGCATTGGCATAAGTGGGGTCAGTAGGATCCTATTTACTGTTTCAAATGGCTAGGAAAGAGATAAAAAATGATCAACCTTGATCACATGAGGGAACATCTGTGTGTTCATGATGGGAGGAATGGTTGAGAAAGTCCTGTCCTTTGTTATAAAACAAGGGGCAAAAAGTACAAGAGGGAAGCAGAATAAGAAATGTGCTTATATTCAGGTTATCAAACACTGCAAATTATACTACCACATAGGTCAGGAGGCTTTTAAAGTTTAAAATCATCTACCTCTGTTCCTTGAGTTGGACAGAAAAGTCGAGATAGGAGGTAACTATTCCAATATTATGTTGCATGAGTAGTAAAGGTGTTACTTCTATGGAAATGTAAAGAACAAAAAAGAAACAGTTCCTTCTGTAAACTTTTAGTTTAGGTCTTCATTTCTTACCTGTACTATGTACCTGTACTATGGGAACAATGTTTTTAACTGTTATGCTTGCTTTCATTATCCTAATTTATGTTTTTCACAGCATAGAAGAGCTTCCTTCTAGCAGATTAAATCATGCCTCTTTCTACCAAACCTTAAACATTTCCTTGAAAAAGTCAACTTACTCAGAATTCTGTTTCCTCTTCCATAAAATGGGAAGTGATGCCAATTGCTGTGTGAGGTTTTTTTGAAGGTTAAATGAGTTAAATCTTATAATATGTGTGGGTGATCAGTTATGAAAGCAAAAATGATTTTTATGCTGACATATTAAAAACAAAGTTTTGTAGCAATTTGTGAAAAGGAAAAGATACAACTAGGAAGACTCCTTGTAGGAAATGGGAATTTTGTGAACATTTAAAATTATTATTTCTATAAACTACCATTGAGAAAAGCAATACTGGACAAAGGTGTTTGAACAAGTCTTTTAGGTATACTGATCAATCACCCATGGTGATGGGTGAATAGGGTTCATGTGCATGAAAGTAAAATTCAAAGGGCAGAGGTAGGTGAATGAGCAAGGCCATAGATTATTTACCAAGAAATATATTAGAAGAGTCTTTAAACTACTAAAATTCTGATGTATTTCAATACTTTTTCATGATTTTTTTCATTGTTGCTATTTTGAGGAAATCTATCCAGTAGAGTACATTCAATAATGTGCTTTATTTTAATGTCATCAGATTTATTTCTCAGATCATCTGTCCCTGGAAGCTCCTCACTCCTTTCTCCTCAATTTTATGATAATCAGAGAAAAAAAAGTGAATCTAAGATTTATGTATTGTGTGAAAAGTGGGAAAAAGCTTAGGTATCTATCATGGAACCAAGCCTTTCCCAACGCAGTCTGGGACAGTGGTCCCCACAGTAACCATGTCATTGGACCTGTCACATATAAGCTATTCTAAGTAAAGCCTTCAGATTAATTAAACCAGCTGCATGTATCTTCAATGCTGAGAGTTGTGATTATTCATCTCCAATGTGTGTCCATAGATTACTGTTATCAGTAAATGTGTTTGTTTACTCTCTCTGTTGAACAGCAAACAAGTGAATCCATGGTTGGTGGGTGTTGAGGACAAATTAACCTTGCCATCTTATCTGAGTTCTTTATTTTTTCATTTTTTGTAAATGTTATTATTTCTGATGAAGTTGTTTTTTAACTTCTGTTTTAGGAAAGTGAAATATCACTTTTAATCCTTGTGATTTGCTTTCTCTGTGAGTCATAGGAACTGTTACAGGATAAACTTCCAGCATTTGGGGACAATATGTTTGATAAACTTTGTTGTGTTAAATGCTTTGAAGGTCATTTCTGAGAAAGAGTAGCATAATGAATGAGTAGGTGCATAATACAGCTGCAAGAGAGAAAGTGTTTAGTCATCAAAGTAGTTCCTGGGAATGAAAACTTAAAACAGACTTTAGAAGATTCTTTTAGCACAGATCATATTTTTGTTACAGCTACAAAACCACTGTCATGGAGAGATGTGTTATACCTTTCCTTTTCTGTAGACCATGAGCTGCTTCTGAAAAAGCTACCCCAAGTTGTTCAAACAGCTCATACATTGACATCAATAGTGAAAATGACAGTGTCAGTCATCTTTAGTTCTCTGTTGTCGTGCATTTAAAATAACCAGAACTAGGCTCTGCCAGATTCTTCTAATAAGTTATTTTATTTATTGCTTAACAACAGTGAATATTTTCAACTATTTAAATTAGAGAGTTGGATCATTTTAAATAAAGTTATACCATTATTGAAGGAAACAGTCTTGTTCTAAATCCTGTGTCCTTAGTTTCTTTAATTATTGTGACTTTCTACCTCTCTGATTCACTAGTTCTCTGCCGAAGCAATGAGGGGTATATGTTTTTGTGTGTTTGTGTGTGGGTGTGCTTGTATGTATAATGATTTCTTCTATATATAAAAGCACTCCCATAAGTGTAACTCTGCTCTTTTGAGCACAGAACATTTGGTAATACATAGTAGAGCTATCACATTCAGGTAACTTAGAGATTGCCTTTATTCTCTCCATCTCATAGTGCAACCAACACACTGAAGTGCTTCTTAGTAGTTTTGATCACATCACAACTGCCTTCGGTATACCTCAGTTAACCTCAGTTACCTCAGTTAGTTCCCTGTGAAAAGGTGACAAAATCTAAGTCTCAGTCCTACATCGACAACTTTTCCTCTTCTTAATTTCTCAGCTTAGTATCTCATTACATTTTCCACTCCAATTCTAAGTTTCTCCTGTAAACTACCACTATCCCTCCATATAGATGCAGTTCCCTGCCTTGCTGCCTTCTGCCTGAGAGTCCTGCCCTCTTTATGACTCAGATGAAATCATGAAAATAGGGTCTACCTTTGTGTTTTCTGATTGTACACTATACTTAATTATGTCTGCTTCAAAGTTTGACTTCAAATATATTACTCATTTGTGCATGTATCTGTCTTGTCTCAAAACTCCTTTCTACCTGTGTTCCTTTTAAGCATGGGTACAACATCTGGTTTATTTTGTATTCACAATGTGTTATGTAATTTTAACCCATGTTTCAAGAACATAGGATAAGTGGAATCAAAAGTTCACTAATAATTCAATTAAAGTTCATTATTTCATTTCAACACTGCACAGACTGCATTTAACTCATGAAGTTACCAAAATACTAATGTTTTTCCTGATGTTTTTAAACAATAGTCATGTCTGATCCATAATCTGTTTGTCTTCGTTGAGCCATAACTTCGATGTTTAGGTTAAAACTTTTACAGAACTCATCTATTAAAATGTTTTTTGTTTTTTGGGTTTTTTTTTTTTTTTTTGAGACTAGGTCTTGCTATTTTTTTTTGCCTGTGGAACTGCAGGCTCTCATTGCCTGGGGTACCATAGACTCAAGCAATCCCCAGCCTCAGCTTCCCAGGTAGCTGGGATGACAGGCGCGCGCCACCACGCCCAGCTATTTTTTTTGGAACTAGTTCTCGCTTTGGGCCCCAGGTGGGACTCGAACCACGATCCCTAGCCCCGGCCGCTTCATAGCCTGAAGCTTACAAGCACGAGCCACTGTGCCAAAGCGACATTTTAAGAACAATTTAGTTGTTTTCAAGAAGAGCCTTCTTATATAACGAAGAGGTTCAATTCAGTGAACTTTCTTGATCTCAGAAATAGAATGAAATATAAAGTAACCAGAGATGCTTAAGATCAATAGTCTATGGATATTCATCTAAGTTAATCTTGAGCAAAAGAATTACTTCGTACAAATACTACATTTATTTTCCTAATGTTGATTAATCATGGTCTCACAATATCAACCAAAGTTCTCTATCAATTATAGCCTCTATCGAATCCTCTGTATCCAGTGAGACTGTTGGATTAAAGTACTTTTTACTTCAAATATTTTCCTTTATTTTTACAAATACATGTCTGTTTTCTGGTTTTAAACATGTACCATCATTTACTGTCTTAAACTAAATATACAAGAATTGGAAGTCATGACTAAGTCTGGTCAGCTAGCTTGATCATTTCAGTTGAGTTGAATCAATCCTGCAATGATATGATTCATTACACGCTCAGTTAGAATTTAGATAATGAGAGAAGCAAAGTCCACCATCTTGAGTAGCATATGTGACCTTTACTCCCACCCCCCAGCATTTTATAGGAAAATAAAATCCCCAAATTGAGATCTACTTAAGTATTAATTCATCACTCAGGTTTACACAATTAGCAGAAAAGAGTCTAGAATATGGGCTTCAGAACTTTCTCTTTTTTGTTTGTTTTCTCTGTCAATCAACTTCTCTGAAATATGACAACTACATCTGTTAGTTTATAGCAGCTACAGTAGCTGTGGAAGTGTTTTACTTTTGTGCATGTAGCAAAAGCAAGGAAAGCAAGACCTGCTATATCCAGGAGTTATAAGGCATCAATTTTACACCAAAGGGAAGAAATTTCCCATTTAGTTTTTTTGTTTTATTTAAGATTTATTTTTTTACCAGTGCCCAAGATTACAGAGTCCTAATAAGTATAAATGACTTTAGGGAAGCTAGGGCAAGTCATGGGTAAAAGGTAACAGAACCAAATAAGCACATTCGTCATACAAAACACATTCCTTTGAACATACTGTAGCCTTTTGCATACCATTGGACTAAAAATAGACCCAGTGTTTATTCTTGGAACATTGTTTGCTTTACTATTGTTAAGTTCTCCAGGCAAAGTGGTTCTTCCCAAGTGATTGCATTGGGGATCACAAAAGTTGAGGTTTTCCAGTAGCTCTTCCTAAGGAACAACCTTCCCTCCTAACTCCTCCTAACATGATACAGGCCCTGCCTTTATTCAGGACACAAACTTCAGAAGGCCAGCACTCATCCTCATGCCTCTGTCTTCTTTCCTTTATCAAATAAATATGATAATAATAGTAGTCACTGTAATTCTGGATTGTGCAGCTCTAGTCCCCTAAATATATGTTAAAAAGCTGAATACATTTAAAGCACTGTGAAAATCTCATAATTATTATACTTGTCAGGGTCCCCTAAGAGGTAAATTTCTTCAATATCACCTGCTATGATTTAATATTAAAGAAAGCGGAGATGCTGGAACAATTTCGCTAAGTCATCAGCCTCTACCTCTGGTCATTTGGAACTCTGGACATGCTGTGGATGACAGCTCTCATTCCCTTCACCCTGCTGTGTCAGCCAGAAAATGTTTCCTGGCTTGATTTTGCTTTTTTGAAGCAAATATCAATAGCATGTACAAAGTCCATATAAAATACAGTTACTGTGTTATAACTGATAATGAGAAAAATGGTTGTCAATAGGATGGAATTTCTTGTGATATATGAGTCTCTATTGGTTTTTTCAGAGGATTTCTAATGAACAGGTACTGCTATGTGATGCTGAGAAACTGTTTTAAAACAATCTATTTTAACTATCCCATGTATTTTGGATTGCTTTTCTATATAGATGCAATATATCATGAGTTCCTAAAGGTCAACAGTGACCTTTATAAGCCTTTTGTACCTTGCAGAGATAATTGATGGCAAAAGTAATTTAATGGCAGCATAGTGTCCCTGAACCAGTTATCTTCAGAACCTGAAACTTAGAGTTATGGATTTGTAGTACCTGAACTGCTAGCATGTGCAGCCAGGCATTTGTGATTCTGTGGTTACAAAAGCAGTTTACACAAAATAGCCAACCTGGACTAATGCCACTAAGAACCTGGTATGTTAGAATTTAGTCAACTAATCACTCAGAAACAAATTGATATTAGCTCCTACTGATATTATTAACAATAACATTGCAATTCTTATGTTTTATCTGGATCATAGGAGACTACAGAGAGGAAACAAATTTTATTATATATCTATTACACAACTCTCCTGATTTTTCAGTTAATCCTACAAAGTAGGCAGGGATATTGTGGTTATATTAATATGAAGTACAAGGTGGGGCTCCAGATGGCTCACCCCCATCTTAAACCAGGGTTTTCTGACTCCCAGACCAATGCTCTCTTCAGTTTGACCTCTAAAGATGAACAACTGAAATCTTGATGCTTTTTAACTAGCATCACCTTTGTAAACATGAATTCACACTCCATGGTGAAAAGGCAGACCTAGATGAGACTATCATGATCTTTATTTACTTCAGGGTGAAGTCATCTATATATCTATAAAATCTGGACTTATTCTAGATCATTCATCCATAAAATTACTACCCTAAAAAGTATTCATTAATGATTTCCAATGAACCAGGTATCTTAAGGGTCTGGGGATTCAGCAATGAAGGAAAGAAATGAAAATCCTTGCCTTGATGGGACTCAGATGTCAGCGAAAGGGAATGGTCAATAAGGCAGGAAGAGAGAAAGAACAAAATGGCAGCACAGGTGTTGAAATATTAATTAGAATCACGAAGGTAGACTCCATGAAGATTCTACTTAAGTAAATCTCTGAATAATGTTGGGGCACAGTGTTGGAGGTGGGGTGGGAAGCCATGCAGGTTTCTAGGAAGAGCACAGCAGAAGAGGGGCCCACAAGTGCATGCCTGACTTTGTGACAGACATTAGGGAAGTTAGTATGGCCAAGGCAGGGTGAGCAAAGGGTGAGGAGTGAAGAGTAAGGTCAGAGGGTGGAAGTCACTGGAGGGAGAGTGGAATGAGTAAGTCTTGTGAGACTTGAAGGGTATTACCTGCCTTTGCCTTTACTCAGTAGGAACGGAAGTCGTTAGGATGTTTTCAACCAAGAAGTGACCATTCACTGACCTAACTTTTAGGACATGATGATTCTTGTGGTTGTGTTAACATATTTCAAAGCAGTGCTGAAACATGTTGAAAAGGAGACCATTTAAGAGGCTAAGCTATTCCTTCAAGTGAGAGATGAGATGGTCAGGTGAGATGACAATTGGAAATACTAGTTAAAGCTCAGCATTATTATCCTGCTACCTCGTCATTCACATCACTTACATAAGCATCCATCCTTTTTAATGATTTTTTTTTAACCTGAAGTGGATGAGCAAAGCAAAATGACTTTTGGCCTTGCAGGGCAGTTATGGAGTTAGCCAGAGCTTTGTTCAGTTTTGTCACTTGGGAGAATTAAACCCAAATGACAATAAAAGCCTTTTGCTTGAATCCCTATAATCTACTGGATTGACAGCAATCATCCTGAAAGTCTCACAGATCTTACAGCTCAGACTCATTTGTAATTGGGTTTCTATTGTTGATTAAAAGAGGGCAGTTCTGCAATTTAGTTGTTCTTTGTACACATGATTAATCACATTACAGAACATTCTGTGGTCAGCATAGCAGGCGTATTGAGTAGGGTGAAGGAACTTCTCAGAAACTTCAGCAGAGTGGTGAGACTGGCTTTTTTCCTCAGAGGTCTCAGTTCCTGTGATAATTGTCCCTCCATAGAGGTAGAACTATAAGGACCGGTTGACTACTTCCTCCCTCCTCAAAGTGGGGAAAAAAAAAAACAACCCTGGATGACATAATAAAAATTCTTTCTAGTGTTTAAAGATAACCAGTACTTAGTATTGATGAGAATATAGAAATAAAATTCTTATAAATTAGCAGGAGTATGAATTGGTATATTCTGGAAAACTGTTGGTAGCTCTTAGGAACTAAATGTCCCACCAACAGGAATGAGTCCACTTATGCACCAAAGGACATGTTGTGTCTTTATGCATATTTACTCTGTGTATCCTTTTACAAATGGAAGGTAAAAGAAGAATTACTTAACTTTACAGCCTGGAGCAATAATTCTTATGTGGGTGGTCTGTGGACCACCTTCATCAGAATCACCTAAGTACTTGTTAAAGTGTGAATTCAGGAACTCTTTACATTCTAAAAAAGAATTGCAGAACCCAAAGAGCTTGTGTGTATGTGGGTTATGTCTATTTATATACACCATATTGGAAGTTGAGGCTGAGAATGTTTTAAAAGCAAGAATATTTGAGTACTCTCAACTATCAAGTTGAAAACTCCTTGTGTACTCACCATGGAATGATTATGAAGGGCAAATGACATCTTATTATTCCTATCAAAGTAGTTTAGATTTTGCAAGTTCATGACAGGTCCCAGACCCCCCAGGAGTCCCAAATTTACATTGTAAAATAAATCTCTGCTTCCAAGTAATGCAACTGGACAAGCTGCAGCAGGCAAAACATGGTTTTGTTTCCCAAACGAAAGGAAGAAGGCTGACACAAAAGAATACGAAGCTCTTTATATTTAAGAAATGGGCAAAATTCAGCTATGCTGTTAGAAACCAGAATAAGGAGCTCTGACTGGAAGGAGCTTAAGGGGGGTGCTTCTGGGTATCCTTATAGCTGTTTCTTGATCTGAATTCTGGGTGTATAAGGAGTTCAGTTTGGGAAAACTTACAGATCTACATGCCTGCAACACTTTGTTATACACATATCATATTTCTGTAGCAACTTAGACAAATAAAAATATTATAAAAATTTAGTAAGCTGCTGATCTATTTACTACTACTTGGAGCCATAAATTCATCCAGATAAAGTCTTTGGGTTTGAGAGTTCCAGGCTGCCAGCCGCAAATAACTTCAGCCTTTGACTCTAACTTTCAGTTAAAGACCTCAGTTAGGGGGTTATAAACAACAGTTATGGGTGTGGACATAATCTACTTCTTGCTCTCCAGCTGTCTCTCAGCTGCATCTTCACAATAAGCACCTTTATCCCTCCTTTAGGGCAGAGAAAATGAGTAGGATGTGCTGGAGAGTGGCCTGTGGCATATTTTACCATAATTTCATTTCTAAATCTCCTGCCTTTCCATCTTCTCTCTCACTAATTTTACCTTGGATAAATGTTCTTAATTTTTTTTTAATGTCCCAGGCCCATTTGGAATTTGGGAAACCTATAGACAAAGAATAATGCTTAAAATTGTACAAAATAAAAATGCATAGGGTTACAGGAGATTTTTCCACTGAAACTGGATTAATTTTAAACATCTTAAATGTAAATTTTCATGAATTAATAAACTCCTATACTATCACAAATGTGTATTTCAATTTATTTTGAAAGACTTATTTCCTAAGAATAAATTTGTTTTCATTCTGGACTAGCAATGCTAAGAGCACACTTTCTTTCCCAGGCCGGGGTTTCTCTACTAGTCCTGGGGTCCCCTTACACCCTGACTACACTGCAATAATTAGTTCTTTTATAAGTAGGCCTTCTTCCAATTATCCTAATTTGAGTGCCATCTGTTTTCCTGCTGACACACTAGTATTGCGTGCTAATTGCAGGCTTAAGTGCTTCATACAGGTTAACTTGCTTAATCCTCTTTTAATCCAAAAATGTAGTTTAATTTGTTAACTATATTTTATAGATCAAGCTTCTGATGTCAAAGAGATTAAATAATTTACCTAAGGTTGCACATCTAGAAAGCAATAGGGGTTTGGAATAAACCCCAGTCAAGAGCCCTTGCACCTAATAGATAAACAATGCAGTCTCCCAAATGACTTTGAATACTATTGATGAATATAATACAGCATGTGCAATGAGTGTTGTAGACAAATATGAATCAACATGGACAGATTAAAAAGGCTCAGATTGAGACAAAAGGAAATTTGGGTTCATTCTATGCTCTTTAAAACAAAAACAGAAAACTAGATTTAGGTGATATGAGACTATAGATATAGGTATATATTTATATGTAAAGCATTTAAAATTAAAAAGATATGTATATGCAGTAAAATATGAAATATGATTTGAGAACAAATGAAATGCATCATCTTGATACACTTTGAAATGGAGGGGAATGTGATGGGCAAGGGCTGATATCAGAGTAGTTCTGTGAGAGACTAGAATATGATGCTTGATTATAAAGACAGCCAGTAGAAAGGAGAGCTTGATAATGAGAAAGATTGAGAAGATATTCAAAGTAATGAGACTTGGCAGCTGTAGAAGAATGTATTTGCTGATAAAAATATGGAATCAGTTTCTGAAGGTTGAAAATTTTCCCTCCCATAAAATGTGATGCAAAACTTTAAAAGAAGGTGATTTGCAACCTGCAATCCCAATCTGGGTAGATTAATAACTGGTTCTAGCAGGTAAGGAATGTCAGTGCCTTTGGTGGATTTCACAGGCTTTAATGCTCTCAGGGAACCGAGCACACAGGCACATAATGCAGGCTAGACAGCTGGGGGAGGGGGACAAGGAGGTAGCCCCCCCAGAAATCTTCACAGTCTCTGGGCTCTCTCTTGCATTCTCTTGGCAGTCTCCTGCTCTCTTCACATTCTCTTACCCAGGGTGACACTACCCATTTAACCAGCCCTTCTAGACCCAGGGTTATGCACACATATGCATGTGCATGCCCACTGGGCCAGGAGCATTGTGGGGAGAATGCAATACCACAGATGCTGGTCATAGAGGTTAATGATGGGAGAGTGAAAAAGTGATAATTTATTTAGCCTACAGAACATTTAAAATGCTATTCAGTTGTTTCAGTGAGAGAGGAAAGTGAATGACTAAAGTGACCTAGAAGAATACCGAGAAGAACTGGAAGAGAACCATCTGAAGTGCTGATTGCAAAGTTAGCATCAAACTTGCTGTGGAAAACCTGTGTGATTCTCTTCAAGAATGTGTAGATGTTCAGTGAGATTGAAAGCTTAAGTTTTGTCCTCTGGATACACTGAAGGAAGCAGAGGTCAAGCATGTGGAGTGGGAGTGGAGTATAACCAGAACCTGGGGTATGGCATCTTCCCCATGATTGTGCAGTTCAGTGAGGGTATACATGTGTCAGTGTGTACACCTGGACCTGGGAGAGAGGAGTGAAGGGAGGACAATAGAAAGCAAGATCATGCAGAGATAGAGCAGCAAGAAATAGAATATGGGAGAGTGCAAAGAGCATGAGAGGATGCCAGAGAGAGCACCCAGAGAAAGTTTGAAGATTCCTGGGAGTCTGGGGTCTCACCTGTCTCCCATCCCCTCTGGTCCCAGCCCTGATCCTGACCTGCCTGATGTGTCTGTGTAACTGCAAGAACCAATAAAGAACCCATACAGATTGGTGAGCCTGATGCCTGCTTCCCTTACAATTGGCAATGGCAGTGGTTGAAGTATAAGGAGAATGTTTAGAGTGATGATACTTTAATTTCCTGGAATCTAACTTGGAAAGTAGAGTAAAATGAGGCAAGATTTCAAGACTAATGATCAGACAGGGTCAAAGATTATTTTTATGGGGTAACTGAATCAATCTTGAGAAACAGCAAATAATACCACAAAATACAAGTTTTTGATTTGAGATTTTGGAGGTGGTAGTTTCTTGTTAAAACAAAATCTCAAGTGGCATCTTAGTGGAGAAAAAAAGTAATATTGTTTAAAATGTTGATTATAAACTCCCATAATGACTTATAATGAATGATGTCAAGAATTATGAGACAAGGTATGTGTGAGATCGTGCAGTCAAAGTCCCTAGAGAAAAAGGAGAAACTAGGAAGGAGACAATGAATGTTTTATTTAGTTATGAGTTTTATTTATTTCCTTATTTTTGTATCACATCCTACATCCTGGAGATGTAGGATCTCCTGGCTGCAGATGACATCTTTTGAAGAAATAGTTTTGTTTCGTCCATGAAACCTAGCTTGTGATGATACCTTCCTGCTGCTTGGTGATGTGATTATATATGATGTGATGCTAATCCAGTGCTACACACACCTTTAAACCCACAGCACAATCAGGGGGGAGAAGAAGGAGAGAGACAAAGGAAGTAAAGCTCTTTTCCTTTTCAAAAGCATTCCTGCAATTCTATCCAATGATATCTTCTACTTTAGCCAAAGCCATGTGACCTGGCTAACCTTAACAACAAGGGAAATTTGACTTTAACTTTACTTTTTTAAAAGCTGGGCATATTGCTATTTCATACAAAGTCATTTTTCTATGTTAGAAAGAAAGTATGAATGGTAACAGGTAATAAAATTCAAGGAAATGAAAAAAGAAATATTATCATAGCTCTCCTTCCTATCACCCTCAAACGTCTTGAAAGAATTGTCTTTTCTTATTGCTCAGGCAAAGAGGGCTGCCAAATGTTTTATCCAGGGGATGTGAGCCTGAATGGACGTTGATTTGAAGAGAGCAAAAAGGTTTATCACTCCTAAAGTGATAAGTGAAACTCAATTCCCTCCTGAACCTGATAGGATTAAAAAAAAAGCACAAGCAAAATAAAAATAACAACAAAAAACCTAATCTGAGAGGCAGTTTAATTTCCAGTCAAATCCAGGAAGTGGTGGGAATGATGAGCTAAAGATAAAGAAAGTAAGCAGAGATGCAGAGGAGCCATGGCCACTGTGGATATGAGAGATAAGGGGTTGGGTCACAACAGCATGAAGTCAAGCATGAGTTGAGGAGGTGCCTCCAGTACTGAGAGCTGTGTGGCATATGCCAATCTCTTTCAGCATCTCAAGTGAGGATGTGCATACTGGAGCTGTGGCTCACATGCTTAGGTTAGTAGCATGGTGGTACCCAGAACAACTGCCTTCCAGGCTACCTACACACTGGGAATCCTGGGGCAGTTGCCTTCTTAAACTTCATGGGACATAAGAAGGTGTGTGGCAGGGGTAGGGCTCCCCAATACATATAGTGGAGGTGGTTTCACATAAGAACATGTGATGGAGGGAGGAGATGGTGAGAATGAACATCAGCAATGAAGAGAGGAGTCCTTTTTCAGTTCTCATTAAGGTGATATTCCTAGGTAACACATTTTTGGAGGTATTTCTATTTATTTAATAAACTCATTAATAGCTTTCAGTAACAGATTTGCTGACATCAGCACTATATCCTTGATGTTTGGGGGATATAAAGACAGAACATGTTCCTTGTTAGCCTCAAAATACTTGCATATATATATATATATATATATATATATATATATATATATATATATATATATATATGCTATGGACATCAGACACAATTTACCTGTAGTCAGGCAAATTACAGAACCCCAACATGTTAGAAATGGAGAATACAGTGGTCTCTCCCTTCTTCAGATGTGGAAACCCAAATTAAAAAAAATAAATAAAACAATTGTGAAAACGATGGATATTAAGGATGGAGAGTTTAATCCTTCATCCCAAAGATCCTGCTTACGTCATGATTAAGTGAACTATATCCAAGATATTTTGACTCAGAAACATCACTTAGAAGGGCTTTGTTTTTAAAATGTCCTCCTGTGCTAAGTTGGATAATATTTGTAGTGAGAACATGGACTTACAGAATGTTCTCCTAGCAAAAATTATTTGCTAGGGGAGGATGCTGTTCTCTAGGGAAAGGGACAGTCTTTTAAACAGCCACTACTGACCTTGTGTGTAAATACAACATTAGGGTAATTATACCAGAAAAGCAGCTCACGCCAAACTCTGCTGGCTGGCTGTTCTCATTCCAGAGAAAGTAGGACTCCTTGTTTTCAGTATCTTCTAGAAAGAAAACAAAACACGAAGTTTAAACTCATCTCCATCCTACCTCTGATTTAACATATGTCACAAGAGGCGCCTGGTGTTTCCATGCCAATCATCTTGTTCTGCAGCTGAGTAGTGTTTACATCCAGTGAGGCCACCCCCAAAACAGAACTCCATCTTTCCAAACATTTAGCAATTTGTCACAATATGGGCTTCTAGTTGCAATTCTTGCATGATCCATATAGGAAAAGAGATGAGAAATGTCCCAAAACTTCTTAGTCTCTTTCACTTCCTCTTTATCTGAAAAGATTGGGGCTTCAGAAATCTATCTGTTCTTCTGCCCATTTCACAATAAATATTTTCAGCGATATCATCTTTGGACACCTAAGACTCCACCCCAGTGACCCTGAGCACCCAACTAGAAGACTCCTTGATAGGGTAGTGAATGGGGGGCACCCTTGTGGCTGGAATCTCAGAGCCAAAATAAGCTTCAGGGTGGGGCCTGGGGGAGCTGCTTAACATGTGGGAAAGCATAGCAGACTAGTGAACCCACCTCCACAAACCACTGTCAGAAATCCAACAAGAAGAGGAAAGCTAGCAAGCTGATTATGAAACCCGACAAGAAGAGGAAATCTAGCAAGCTGATGATGAAACTCACTGGAGGTAGACAGGGGAGCACAGGTCTGAACCTGGGCACAAAGGTGAGTGTCCCAAGAGCTGCGTTGCTCCTCCCCAAGGCATTCAAATTGTGGCAGATGTGGGTACAGAAATTTATCTGTGGAAATGACACTGCTGTCTTTTGTGACAGCTCAAAGGATCACATCCAGAAATTCCTTCCCATGGTGGAAAGACAGCTGGCCACAGCTGGTCAGGGATTCTCCTAGAGAAGGGACTGTGGTGGAGTCCAAAGAGGCAGAAGTGGCTCTGTTGACCAGCAGTGCTGCCAGAGCCCTATGTCTGGATCTGGGGATTCAGATAGTTCTGGGAGCCAGACTGAAAGAAAAGGAGCTGGCATAGCAGGGACTAGTGAGACAGGAACAGAACAGGTAGGTGGAGAAGGAAAACATCCACTGTAGTCAAGACCTGTATTTACATAGGAGAGGCAGATTGACCCTTACCAAAAAAGTGGGACTAGGTAATGACCTACTGGTTTATGGAACCAAATCTGAACTCGCCCAATGTAAGTCCTTCAGCAGGACAGCAATGCCCTGTAGTCGATATGAGGACTCCAACACATGACCTTCCAGATGCCCAAGTTTGATCTGGTGCCCCGGCTGAGTAAATGTCTGGCCTCTGCACCCATGTGCCTATGGGAGACTGCTCCAGACTGAGCTCTGGGGAGTCTGTGGAGTGTCATGTAGTGTCTGCATCCCCTTGGATAGAAAAACAGAGGAACTGCAAGGCTTTTCCTTCCATACTTTGCATCAAGGCTCCTCTTCCTGGTTCCAGTTTGGAGAAGGGATGTGGAGCAGGATACCCTACTCTAAATGCACCGTTGCTGTGGAAATGGAGTGAAAAGGAGAGAGGAGATAGGATTTTCCAGTCTTTGCTCCAAGTCCCCCACACCAAGCATTCTTCATCACCAACTCAGAGCTCTCTTTCATTTGCTCTACATGGAAATTGCTCTTTTATGGAATTTGCTCTGCCACTAGTAACAATTAATAAACTTCTAGGAAATGGAAGAAGAAAAACTATCCTTTCAGTTTTCTTCTACTTTGTCTCACTATGGACTAACTCTTCTCCAAACTCAGTCTACCCACTTGTTCACTTGTAAATATGCACAGATATCATTTATTCTGTAAAATATAATTGTAGTCTGATTGCAGCTCATTATCATATCATCTCTTCCATTGTAATCATTCCCAAATTTCTTGAAACAGTTGTCATTTTTCATTGTTACTATTTCCAAATTTCCATTCATGAGCAAATTTCTTAACAGTAGGGTTCTGCACCCAGAATTCTCTGAAATTGTTAAATCCAGGTTATTCTCTCAGCCAGTTAACCAGGATGAAAGTTAAACAAAACTACACACCTCATACTCCTATTCTCTTGGTTCAATTAGTGCTTTTTATGCAGGTTCTTCATATGCCAGATTCAGATATAAACTGCTCATTGCCACCACACTTTCCAAGTTCCAGCAAAGACATCAACATTTGACCTGGTTTAAAACTAGTGCATCCAAAAAAGTCTGGCAGACAGTTGAGACACCTGATGCAAAATCTAGGATATCTTTGAAAGAAAATGCCCACAGAAGGAAATTCCACAACAGAAAAGAATCCCAGCCAGAAATTAAAAATGGTGAGAAAAGTCAGACTCAAGGAAAGTAAATTAAAAAAGCAAAAGATACTAAATATTTAGTCTAAAAAAAAGAGATAATTTTAATACTGAATCTTTAGAGAGTAAGCAACTACTTATGTTAAGAAACTATTTTAGACACATTTTAGGCACATCCCTCCAAAGTTTTCCTCTTTAGAAAACAAATTACTGTCAAAATTTGAAATTAACTGTTCAGTGTCACAATTCAAAGAGCCAACATTATAGTTTGCACAGAGGTACTTTCTCTTTCCAGTTGGTGCTCTTAGCTGCTGCATTATACTGCCACCATTGAATTAATTTAAAGAAAACCCTCTTAAAAACATTTTAAGAAAGAATACAGAACATTTATCCATAAAGTAGTACAAGAATATTTATTCAATTGAGACACATGGAAATCTCAGAAATTAAATGCACAACCATTAAATTTTTGATAAAGAAAACATATGAAATTGTCACAATTGAACACAGAATAGGGAACTGGAGATAACATTGAGTAGATTCTCCAGAAAACATATGAAATTGTCACAATTGAACACAGAATAGGGAACTGGAGATAACATTGAGTAGATTCTCCAGAATGCTATGCAGAAATTGAAAGAGATGAAAATATTTTAAAAATGAAGATAAGAAATAAATAGAACGTGATGTGTAGCATTCCTACTGGAACTTCCAAGAAAAAATGAAGACCATTGAGACAAGAGGCAACATACAAAGAATCATGCCTGAAAACTTCTAAAAGTTCAGAAAGGTGGGGGTTCTCACACTGAAAAGTCCTCCATATCAAGAAATTCTAATGGCTTCCACAGAGTGCTCACAAGCCAGCAACCACACTGACAGAAGCGTTTGCATCAGCAACAATGATGTCAGAAAATGACCAAATACAAATACCTTCTGAATGCTTGGTATAGAATTGTGAACCAAAATTCCACAAGCAGGCTCACTTACATCGCTCCTACCAACCCTTGCTGGAAGAACTACTGAAACAAGAGAAATGAATGGAGAAAGGAAAAGCAGGAGATGAAAAGCAAGCACAGGCAAAAATATCAATATGACGTGAGGGTAAACTCTCCTAAGCAATGACAGTTTAGTTAGAAATGAATTTCAAAAATTCTCAAAATTAGAAAAATTTAAAAGATCATAAAAATTATAAAATAAAATAACAACTGTTTTGTGGGTTATTTTTAAGCTGGAAAATAGCATGAGAGGAGGAACTGTATGAAAGGTTAACTTTTTATTTTGGGGGGAGAAAAAGAGAGATGCTGAGTTGGTTTAAACTGTCAAAATTAATTTGATATACACATTAACAACCTATGGATGACCATTATTATAAAAATTAGCTATCAAATGAGTTAGCATACAGAAAAAAAGTAAGTAAACCTAGAAGATATGAATGTTAACACAAGATGAGATTGTCAAAATACATCCAACTATATTACTGATCAAGGAAATGAAAAAACATTACATCTACTGATTATTAAAATATACCCTATTGTGTTTGAAAGAAAGGTTTTTTCATTTAGAAGGATACAAATCATAAATATAGACAGCTCTAATCAAAACAAAGGTGAAGTAGCAAGGTTAATATCACATAATATAGATCAAAAAGCAAAATTAATTGAGAGATAACAGGAAGTATATACATATTACAAAAAGGACTCAATTAAAAGGTATAATGATCATAACCTTGTAGGTGTCGAAAAATGTAATTTCAGACTATATAAAGCAAATACTATCCCAGCAATGAAGAAACTGAAAAACTCTATCATCTTTGAAAAGTGTTAAAATATACCCATCAGGAACTGATAGGTTTATAGACATAATAAGAATGGAAATGATTTCAGTAAAATGATTAATCACAATAGATACAAATGTATAGAAATATGCATCTATACAACTGAAACAAAATATGTATAACTCAAGCACATGAGGAGTACTTACCAAAAATTGACAACCAATAAATTTCAACAAAATTATAAATCTACAGACCAGATCATACCAGCTACAATATGGTTTGCTATGAAGGAGTTAAAGATAAAGATAGTATAATAAAAGTTACAAAACATTTAGACCAAATAATATACCAAACCATCTATAATATAACTAAAATGATATTTAGATGACTGTTTAGGTGATACTTATATGGCTTCAAATGAAAGAAAAACTGAATGTAAATTAACTACATTTTTAAATTATAAGCTAATATGAAAAATACACAGGATAGAATAAATATCCAGAAAATAAAAGATAGAAATGAAAACAGATACAAACAAAAAATAGCAATATGTTGGAAGAATTCATGGTGTATTGGGACTGTCTGGTTTTTGAAGGTTTGACTTAATACCTCTGTGAAATAATCTGACTCTTGTGCTTAGAAAAGGTTGTCATTTTTTCCTATGAAAATCAATCTCTTTCTCCTGTGAGGCCTGTCTTAATTAATATAATTTTCAATAGAAAAAATATTCAGTTTATTTAGGTTTATTCATTTACAGATGTCTAAAAAAGTTGTAGTTAAAACATTTCTTCTGTTTCATTGGTTTTTTCCTCCTTACCAATTCTTAAATTGTTTATTTGTGGTTTCTCTCTCTTTTTTTCAAATTCATTGTTTTTGAAGTACCGTATTGTCGTCCTTGTTAGTGTTTTGACAGTCTAGGAATCCTCCTGTATAGTGACCACAGCTGTCCCACATAAAGCACCCAAGGTCCCCCATTTCAATGTGTTATATTTTGTTCTTGTGCCCATATTCTCACCTATCTTCCTTCCTGTCCCCTTCTGAAAGCTGAAGAACTGTGGTCAGTTTTCAGGGTATTTGAGTTTGTCCTTGACCCTTTGTTTGGCTTTTCTGTATTGCACATATAATTTAATGCCACCAAATATTATGTATTTCTCCTTTTACTTATTCCATTTAGTATAAGCCTTTCCAGCTCCATCCACATTGCTGCAAATGGCACGAGTTTGTATTTTTGATAGCTGAGTAGTATTCCATTGTGTGTTTGTATATCTCACCCACCCACCCACACATACACACGTACACACATTCCACATCTATTTAACTCACATGCCTGCTTTTGGGCACTTAGGGTCTTAGGTTGTCTGATATCTTGACTATTGTGAATATTGCTGCTAAAAAAAATAGGAATGCAGGGTTCTTTATTGGTATTTTATAGCATATTGCTATAGCTTTTTGATAAGAACATTAGTAGGAAACATAACTCGCCTCATAACACTGTTATGCATACATATTGATATAAAATAACAATTTTAGAAAATAATATTTAATTTTTACTTGCAAAGAAAGTAAATTAGATATTTGATGCATCCTATTGTTCTAAAATGTTGTCATTAATACACTAAATTCACTTTATAAGTAAATAACAGGCCTGTATCAAAATAATTTTAAGTAATAGGGAACCTTATGAGAATCATTTTAATTTGCGTTTTAATTTTGCTTCTAGATTATACCATGTTGCTTATATTTAAATTGGACTAATGTCTAACACGTAGGTATTTACATTTACATATTAATTTCTCAGCCCTAGACAGGATGAGTCCAAAGTCATGTAAATTTTAGTGGAAAGACCTTTGAGTGATAGACTGATGGAAAAGAAGGAGAAGGGAGGAGCACAAGGGCCTGTGGGTGAACAGCACTCCCGCCCAGACACTTCCCCTCGCCTCCCTGTGCCCCTGTGAAGCAAAGTGAGCTAATCAATCTCCAGAGTCCTTACTACTCTAAAAGTGACTAGCCTAAGACGAGAGAGCCTTCATATCAAAGCCCGCATCCTGGCTGTGACTGTACATGGCCTGAGTTGTGAGCTAACACACGAAGGACCCGTGTACAGCCCAGGGATTACCCCTGCCCTTGCAGGACAGGCGGCCGGGGTACTTTAGAGCAGTTGAAAGCTAACAGGGCAACGTCAGCAGCCAAGAAGGGATTCCAGCCACCACGCCCGCTCAGGGCTGCTCTCTCAGCCTGCGATTTCCTCCCAGGCTCTGGATTGGTCCCCAGGCCCACAGGGAGGTGGGAAAGAGCCTTTATATATCCCACCGAGGAAGGCAGTCCCGAATAATAGTGAAGTTTCCAGACTTGCTCTGCGACTAAGAGTTTGTGCTCAGTGCTGAAGAGCTAAGCTACTTGCCAAAATGTGCAAAGGACTTGCTGCTTTGCCTCACTCATGCCTGGAAAGGTGAGAACCAAGTTATTTTGGCTTAAGACTAGAATTTGTAGAATATTTATTCAAGGGGAATACCTAGAGGCAGTAGAGAGTCACGGTCCTTTGTGGTTTAACTGAGATGAAGCAGGTGTTTGATTGTAACCTAGGGTTTTTCTCCTCTCTGTTGGCAGCACAGAGGAATTCAAATTTCTGGAGACTGACAATGAGATCTTTCTATGCATTTTAATATCCAGAACATTCTTTCCTCCTAGGAGATGCCTAGCCCGTAGGTGCTTGCTCAGAGTCAGAAAGAACAAGATTAAGACCAAATATCCCAACATCAATGTGCCTGGGTTTCAATTCTAGCCCTGCTACTTACTACGTGTTTGGCGCATGGGGTGATTAACTTCTTTCTCTGTGTGTCTCAGTTTTCTTACCTGTGAAGTAGAGATAGTAAGAATATTGAAGGTGGAATGAATTCCTGTATGTGAAATGCTCTGAATACTGCCTGGCACGTGTTAGAGCCAGACACATTAACCTTTGTAAAGGTCCACATACTAAGCGAGGAAGATAGGTTTGCAATGAGACAGAAGGTGTTTCTCATTCTTTGTATCCTAATCCTGCTTGGTAAAAGTAGCGGGATTGTGGGCAGAAGAAAGCCCTGGGAACACAGGGGTTCTTTATTAGTTAACTTCTTTAGAAAAAGGAAGAAATATCTTTGAGGTTCCCTGATTGTCCTTGACTGATTAATATTCTGAAGGGAATCCTAAGCATCTAGGTTAAATAAATAGAAGAACAAGTATATGACTCATTAGAAAATGCAACACAACAATATGACCTGATGCAGAGAAAAGGGACATTTCTCCTCTTCTTGTTTCTTAAAAATGAACTTGATTGAAATCTGTGCGTCGTCCACTATTTTAAAGGATTGATAAAATAACCTGTCTACCTACCTCTGTCACTAAAGGCATTAGACGTGTTTGTGTGGTTCAGTGAGCCACTTAATGACTTCTCCAGGATCTTAGAGTTCAACACTTTTTGATTACTTTTACCATAAAAAATAACCTTAAAATGAAGAGGTAACATCATAGCTATGGAATGTGTCTGCATATAATTCCGTCTAGTGATATAAAAAGTATTCTCACTTCCTGCTGTCAAAAGCACAGATTATGTTTTAAAAGATGCATATGAAAGAAAGTGGTTGTAGTTAAGTAAAAATTGTTAGATTATAACCAGGAGGGCAATAGTGGCCTTGGAATCACCTTTTGAGAAAGGGAGGTGGATACTACTTATCACTATTGTTCTGCTATCCCTCACTTTTTAGAAGGCCTGAAAAAGGGGAGAACACAGGGAAGTGAAAGGCACCCAAAGTTCCTTGAATATGAGAGACTGCAAAATTATTTATTTTTGCATCTCTGAGAATTGCAATTTGACTTTCACAACTTTAATGGATACTGTTAGTCCACTTATTATTTGAAATTATGTAATTTCATGTAGTGGACAAATCTTAGATTATTAATTGTGAACAAGTGAGTCTCTAGCATGTTTGAAACACCAGCCTATAGGATAGGTTGTAGTCCAATGACCCTGCCTGTCACAGTATCATGAATAAACAATACATGTCTGTTGAAATAATTTTGCCCAATATAGTCATGTAAATATACATAAAATTTACTGAGAGATATGGGTGGAACATCTCTTTCCTTGATTCCTATTACCGTTTTATATTGTATTCACTCTCAGCTTTAATATCAAATCACTTTTTATAATAGCATTTAATGAACTGTAAACTAATGTTTGTGTAAAATATTATAGAGTGACCAAAATCAAACCTTGTTCATAGATTGTCCAAACCTTTCAATTTACATACAGTCTTGTGGTAGAATCCTGCAATTATTGTATGCTATTCTTGTGTGTGTGTGTGTGTGTGTGTGTGTGTGTGTGTGTCCCAACCTTTCTTTTTTATGCAAACAGAGTATCCAATTACAATGTTACCTGAGAGGAATGTTTTGGAGAAATAGAATTATGGTGTTATTAGCTAGGCTCTTAGAAAGGCTTTATGACTATCCTAAGAGGGAAAATGATAAATCAATGCTTCCAAACCTGCCTCTCTTGCTTCCACTCCCTGAATCTCTCTTGTCTGCTTCATCCCCACCTCTTCATTTTTCTCTCCAAGCCATAAAAGAAACATGGGTATACCTCAATACTTAAGGTCAATAAATCTCATATATAAATTAGGAAAAGATATGCATTACAAAACATCTTTTTTTTAAAAAAAAAAAGTAGGCTTTATTTTGTAGAGCAGCTTTAAGTTCATCTTCACAAAGCTGAGCAGAAAGTAGAGATTTTTTCATGTATCTCCCAGATCCTGACATGACCTGTCACCCCCATTGCTAACATCCCCCACCACAATGGTCCAAAGCAAGTCTGTTCTCAGTAGTAAGCTCTGCTCCAGAGTTCAATTGCAACTTTTCTATTGTATTGGGAATTGAATTCAGTTACAAGAATCTAATTAGCATGTTGTCATTAATCATAGTGGGAAAAGAACTGGTTAAAGAGCAAGGAGAAAACTCAGGTTTATCATTATCAAATTTGTGTTTCTGAGCAAGTTATTTCATTTTCTTGGAATTTTCTTATTTAGTAAATGAAAGTTGAATTAGATGTTCTCTAACATCCTTTCTAGTTATAACATTGCTTTTTAAAAATTTATTTATATATAAATTTCACATCATTGTAATCCCAGGGATTTATCCCCCTTCCCCCCCCCCTTCCCTCCTTTGCTCCCCTGCCCGAAGTTGTGTGCTTCAGTTTGGTGCTTAGCTTGTTTTGATTTTTCCTCATGGTTTTGTCTATTTTTTCCCTATATCCCATATATTAGTGAAACCATTTGGTTTCTGTCTTTTTCTTTTTGACTTGTTTCTGCTAATATGATTTCTTCTAAGTACACTCATGTTATCATAAAATCATCAAATTTGTCATTTTTAATTGATGACTAGTATTCCACAGTGTACATATACCACATTTTTTTTTTAATCCAGTCATCTGTTTTGGGGCATTTAGGTTGTACCCACATTGAGGTCTCTTTTGGTTAGATTCCCAAGAGAGCAATTGCAGGTCAAATGGTAGTTACATTTCCAATAATTTGAGGATCCTCCACACAGCTTTCCATAATGGTTGGACCAGTTTACATTCCTACCAGCAGTGTAAGAGTGTTCCTTTCTCTCCACATCCTTGCCAGAACTTGTTGTTGCCCATTCTTTGGATGTGGGCCATTATAACATTGTTTAAATAAAGTGCAATACACCTGGTTTCAGTGACTAATGGGAGTTGCAATTAAAGGGAAATTTTTCCTAATTTAATTCTCTCTAAAAGTTTGTGAGCAAAAAAGCGTTGATAAATGCAAAATCATCGACAACTCATTCCTTTGTTGAAATTGTGACTGAGGCAGGAGCAACCTACTCAGTGATTTTAATGCCAATTATAAGCAAAATTTACTTTATTTAAGAGAACTCTAATCCTAGAAAATAGTCTTTTCTCGGTTTTTAGGGAAGTTCTAAGCCACAGTCATCCTTAGGGTATTTATTGAGTGTGAATTTGAAACTTACTACAGCTGTTAGACTCTTGAAATGTAATCTCAACTCTTTCAGTGACATTTCTGTAATGTTAAGGACATGAGTGAACTAGTTAACAAAATTTGGGTAAAAGTCACTAAGAAAAACTTTGCTTTTATTTGTATTTTTGGAAAAAAATAATTATTTCTCTGGACATCTTTCAAACCTGCATGCTTGTCTTAGCCATAAGAATAAAAGGCCAGCATATTCAAATCAGTTAGTGGGGTAAGAAACAATCTTTTGAGAAATAAAACGCAGAGAATGAGTGCTCATTCAGAGTAAGTGGAAAAGCTTTTGGTAGAGAAAACTGCAGGAAGCAATACGAGGTGATGCCTAAATAAAGTTTAAGAACTAAACCTGAGAGGACAGAGGAATTATCCAGGTCTAGATAGGAAAGGAGAAGGAAGACATTCTAGGCCGTGGCTCGTGCCTGTAAGCGTCAGCCTATGAAGCAGCTGGGGTTAGGGATTGCGATTCGAGTCCCACTCGGGACAACATAGCAAGACCTACTTTCAAAAAAAAAAAAAAAAAAGTAAAGCACAGAGAGAATCCCATGACTCTCCAGAGCCCCAGAACCGGTGACATCTCTGTACAAATTGAGTCAACTTGTCCCAGAAGGGGATGCTGAATTCCAAACACAAGTAAGCTCTTCCACAGCACTGCCTGTCAATCATTTTCTTGGAAGCTGCCAAGTGCCCATTCCAACCCTTGAGCAATTCAAGAGATTCACTCTGAAGAAAGCAATTTCTCCCCCTTTGCCTATAAAATTCAATTATTAAAAAAGACACTCATATCTGGCTCATGATCGGCATGAAGAAACTTTTGTCCAAAGGGGAAAAAAAAGAAGAAAGCACAGATAAATTTACAAGTGGAGATGGTCCTTTCCTTGCTTCCAAAAGGATTTGGAGGGAGAGCAGTGATATTTTAGTCAATAAAGGTAGAAAAATGAGATGTTTCTGAATTAAGAGGAAGAGAATGGAATGGGATTAGAGAGGAAAAAGGGGTGGACCTTGTTAAGAGTGGGCTATTTTGTTGTTTATAATCATGATAGGCCTTTCACTATGGTTGAACTGCGAGAAATTTTATCACCTGGGCACTGTCTCATGTCACAACTTCTTTAAGTAATTACGTTCTGTATTCTAACTAGTTGCCTCTTTCTATCTTTTCTTGCATTTCATCCAGGCTACATTGAATCACCAAATATTAATTCAAGATGTTGTTAGATTTCATAATCTTGAATTTGGAAGAATTTCTAAAAGGTTATCTGTTTCTCTTCTAACCCAGGGACTACACACCACTGAGACATATGCTATGTAGGGAGGGGGTTATGTCTCTGGGGCCAGTATTAATGGTTGCATATATCTTGTCGGTGGGAAAGCTAAGGAACTAAACTTTAATTAGTTCAGTCAGGATTGATCATTAGTAACAGGAACCAGAATATGGCTGGAGGCCAGAAGATAAGTTCCTATCTCTTTCTTCCTTTTAAGTCCCAATCTGTTCTCAGATAGCACTGGACTTGCACTGTTTCTCAAAGGCTGAGTCACTCATAGGGTAAAGACACTGAAAGCCTGATTGTTTTTGATTGTCTGAGAAAATTACTCCTAAGATTACACATTTTAGAAATATTAAAGAAAACTGAAAATAAGAAAGATGGTGAATTCAGTCTGCCCACCTACCCCCCCCCAGCACCTTAATATCAGCCAGTGAGTGTTAATGGGGTGCAGTGGGAGAAACCTGGAGGTCATAACTCTTCCTCTACTACCTCAAAGCTATGTGAATTTAGTGAGTCAGGAAACGTTCGTGAACTTCATTTTCTCATCTGTAAATGAGAATATGCATCTTTTGGGAAGTGGTGCTTTAAGAAATAATGAACAAACGTGCATAAGGTGACCAGTTTTTAGTAGGTGGACCCCTATTAAGTCATTTATTTTTTCCCATCTTTATTTTTCCTCTCTATTGATAATGAGGGAAATATCATTTCAAGTTTGTCAATTTTCTGTCAAGGCTGTTAATAAGACATTTCTTTTCACCCTTCCTCTTCATAACCTCATCTTCTTTTAAATTAATGATGATCAACCTATAAACAGTACAGTATTTTTACCATTTCATCCATAATTCTTTCAGTAATTATCTCTATTTTTAAAACTATAAAGCATTAAAGACATTAAGACCATGGTCATACTTATATGTTAATAATTCTTTAATTTCAGTAAATATGCAAATACCTTTAATAGTCTTTGTGGTAGTGTTTAAATCAGGACCCAAAAACAGCCTCACTTTTTTTTTCACTATGATTATATTTTTTACTAGTATTATTTTTATTTCTATATTGATATACTCCAGCCATTGACCTAGTATTCTTCCTACAATTAATTGGTCCCTAATTTGGTAAAGATGCTTCTTGCAAATGCCAATAAAGATCCTTAGAGAGACCTAAAGACCAGTGTCTCATCTGGTGAGGAAATGTCAGTCAGTCATCTTAGAGACATGGTGAGGGCTTATGATTCAGGGTATCTGAGGAGGTTGTCTTCCAAGAACTTTTACCCTCTTTCCAGTTAGCCAAAGCCTCTCCTTCCTCTGGTCTTTTAATCACAGTAATGAAGTAACTAAATTCTCCTCCCCAAGGAACTACTGAGCTGGTTTCTATGGATAACCCAAACCCCATTATCAAAAGAGTATCCTGAACTTGCCCCAGGGTGCAGATACCGCACAACCAAATCTCTCCCCACCACAGCACACGTTAAGATTGTGTGAGAGTCCTTTTAATCTTTCCTCATCAACAGACTCCTGACTTTTACTTTGCTTTTTCCTGCAATTTATTTGTAGAAAACTGAATTTCTACAAATAAAAAAAAAAAAGCCCAGAAGGATACAAGTAAAATGTCTGTTTAAGATAGTGAGAAAGAAATTGGGAAGAGAACCTAGGAGTTCTACTAACTAGCAGAGGCAAGTCATGAGTCTGTTGCCTCATTATCATATTTGTACCAGGTGCCAATCAATCATTTGATGCTTTACTGTCCTTGGTCCTACATCATGGCATTATTTTCAATTTGAACTCCATGTCTTTTAAGAAAAGAGTCTACTTTTATTCTATTTTTTGCATTTCATCCCAAGTCCCACAGGAAGAATCGGGAATTAACTTCTGGAGGCAGCTCAAAAGAAGCAATCAATTAAAAGTGTGTGATTTTCTTCCAGCCATTTTTGGTTATCACTATGAACTTAAATAAGAATCCCACATTTCCTTAACAAATTTGTGACAAATTCAGAATACACTCCCAATTTGTGAAATATACACACGTATATTATTAACATGCACATAAAGTATATATAACATACATGTGTGTGTATATATATATGTATATGTATGAATGTAATGAAAAGTTACTCTTATTCCATAAAAAGATGGTTTCCATTTCTTATAAAACTGTGAGGTGAATTAGATTAAAATATTTGAATGTTAAATCTATAATTTACAGTTAGCTAAGTTCTTGTCTCAAGACTGTGAGTTCCTAGAGGGCAGGAAGGGAAAAGGGAAGCAAAGACACAGACACACCTGATGATTTTTGGAGTGAAGGGTCAACAGGCAACTCACTGTATTATACTGTCCTCCAGGGTAGAAAGGTGGCCCTCTCATGTCCTTCCACAGGCTGCCCAGAGGGACACTCACCCTTTATCTGAACAGTGAAAGCTTTACCATCCTGGAAGCCACACTATTGGCAAATCAGGGATTCTAGTGCTTTCCATCATCTCCCAATTTTCATCCCATAGCTGAGTAGAGACGGAGTGCTCACAGTTATTGAGTCACAAAGATGACTTTTGGGATATACACATCTAGTAACTAGGAGGAGATTGGGGGCTGCTCTAGATTGACCATTAGAAAATGGGTCTTTCTTGGAAAATTGTAGCTATGTCTGACCTAATACTTGGAGGCATGTGTCTTCAACACTGCTAGAACCCAGGCCCCTTTCGTCTCATGCCCCCATCCATGGTGTCCTTGGAAAACTAAGACAGGTGTTTATTTGCAGGACATTCTGCCCCATTGTCTTGTCATCACAAGCTAAAATAACTTGGCCTGACATATTTTCCTCCTTCAAAAGGGAAATATTCCAGTGTCAAGAGGATTCAGTCAGTCTTTGTATGCTTTAAACTGCAGGTACTTAGAGTCACGTTGGCTTTGTGACTAACAAATGAAGCTGAGACCATTATTTTATCTCCTACATTCTTTATTTTCTTCTCAACTACTTCATCAATGCCTCTCGAAAATGACAGCTACCCCATCTGCAAAGAATCTTAGCCAGATCCTTAGGTCTACATTGTGTGGAAAAAAGTGAGACCTGTCATATTAGAGTCAGAGGAAGAGAGATGGAGTTTGAAGTAAAATACTTGAAAAATGGGAAGTGCTTTCTTCCTTAAGTGCCTATTATTGGTGGTGAAGTGTCTGGAACTGTTTTGGTCAAGCTACAACTTTTTGACATTTTCTTTGTGCATGTACAGAACATCTGTTTTATGATGAAGCATTTGTCTATGGGGATTCAGAAAGCTTAGAAAGAATCAAGATGTTTCATTAAAAAAGTAGTTTCTGGTATTTTGGCAACTTATCTCAAGTGATAGTTTACAAGTAGGCTCATGGGATGAAATAACCTGTGTATTTTGAAACAAGGCTAATGGTGAAGGTCACACTGGAGGCTTTCTCAGAAGAGCCCCTTATCTGTGGTCTGGTTGATCCTTTTGGGATGACAGGCTTCCAGAGTCCTTGACTTTGTTTCTGAAACCCCCCAAGTCCAAAACACAGATGTCACTTCAACACACGCATGCATAAATTTTTTTAAATTGTCCTCTAACTTTTATCTTCTGGAGCCACTAAGAATAACCTAAACTTTATCTCCCTTCCTGGTCCAGACAGGCTGTTGATGTTTGTAAATATTCTGAAATGTGAGTGCAGCTGGTTGGATTGAAGCTGAGTGAAAGGCATCTGTAATTTTCACTTGCCATGAATGTCATTTATTAAATGGATGCTGGATAAGAATAGCAAAGATAACAATGGTGACAATCTAGAGTTGAAAGACTAGTCCAACTTTGATCATATACAGTCACACAGTAAACATTTTATGATTTGAATGATAGGAATTAATCCTAACCTGTGGGGTTTGAGTGAGTAGGATTACTTCTGAGATGGAATGTGATTATTTTTCTTTCCTCTAACATGACCAACTTAAAGTCCCAGACTGAGTATGGGATCAGAGTCTTAGACTTCCTCTCATGGATGGGAAAACAAATTCAGACTATTTGTGAATTTTCCAAGATTACTTAGATAGTTGGAACTGGAGCCAATTCAAGGTTTCTGGATATACGTTTTACCTTCATTTTGTTTTATCTGACAAACGTTATGAATTTTGTATGTCTTCACTTTAAAAATATATATTCTTCCATGACACCATCTTTCATAAAGGTTTTGATTACCAAGCAATCATCTTTAAGAAGAGGATATTTCTTTCCTGTTTCTTTGCCAGATATCAATTAGAGTAAACAGGATAAAACAGGATGAAAGACTCAATATTGCATAGTAATTAAGAACTCGAGGGGAAATAGATCTGCTGTAACTGCTGTCATGTTCACTTTCTGGGTGATTTTGAGAAGGCAATTTACCTTCTATCTCCATGGCTCAGTTTTCTCATCTATAAGATGGGATAACATTCAGACCTTCCTCATAGGATTGTATGAGTGCTAAGTAAGGTTATGCCTCATCTGTGGTGCATGTGACATTTAGTTAGCTGGGAAATGTGTGCTTCATCTTAGTCTGTGATTTTTCTTTGTTATCTTTATGTTGGGAAACCCTGTGGCCAAGTCTCAAAATGAAGCTAGAAGGAACTGCAGAGTGTCTCAAACTATCTGCATCTCCTTGTCAAGCTGAATGGGGCGGGGAGTGGGGGTGGGGGGGTGAGGGGGGGAATATGAGTACTATTGCAGGAACTTGGTAACTGGTATTGGAATTCAGTTCAGGAATAGGTTTTGATTTTATAAGTTCTGATTTTATTCTTCTGAACTCTGACTTTCTCTTTTAGAAATTCTTAGATTATACCAAGTAGTTAGAACTCTACATTTCTGGATGGTTTTATAATTAGTAAATTAATTTTATTCAGAATAAAGATACTGTAAATTCAATATGCAAAAACCCAGAAAGTAGCTAGTCAATAGCCTAAGCCACAAAAATGAAATCAATATACATATAATATATATACATACATAATATATAAATATATACTCTATATATTAATCTGTATTTATCCAGATTTATATATATTAAAATGGAGCCTGTGGGACACTGGCTTGAGCCTTTGGGGTTAGAAGAAAAAAGGGGCAAGTTTAGAAAGAAAATAGCAGACTCAGGGGAGGAAAATTAGATAACTAAATGTTGAAAAACAGAGCATTCAATAAAGATTAAATGGAATGAGTTGATCTGTGAACTGAAAATAGAATGGGAAGAATGAGGATGGGAGAATACTCTGACTGTGTCAAATCTATTGTCTTGAGTTAACCTAGTCTGAAAACACAAAAGCAAGAGAGGGTATATTCATTGCTGCTTTAACAATCACCATCAACTTAATGGCTTAAAACAACACAAGTTTATACACATGATATTCTGGAGGGCAGAAGTTTATGCATATACTATAGGACTGAGTTGTGGTTTGCTTATTCCACACATTAAAGCAACAGCTCAGTAAGATCATGTAAAAACGAGCTGTTTTATAAAAGTGGAAGCTATAGTAGGCAACACCAACTCTTATTAATTCTGTAAAACACTTTCTTACAGCCTAGTATCATGTCTGATGAACAGTGGTTGCTCTATTAGAGTCTTATGAGTGAGTGAAAATAGAAATGAAGGAATGAATCAGCAACTAGTTCTTGAAAATAAAAATCGAGAGTAAGCAGGTGTTGTTACAATATTGGGGTCAAGGTAAGGAGAAAGATGTTTGAAATCTGATTTGATACTTCAGATAAGAACCTGTCCTTGCATTTTTCACAGTTATGTCATCCTTTGCTCAACCAACTCACAATTTGGCTAAAGAATAAATGTGATTAAAAAAATTTGGGGGGGTTACATGTTTGTTTCTCCATATATTCATTTGTTCCATCCACCTCCCTGGCAAGGTAACACACTTGTATCTGTTCTCTAAATTCATCGTAAGAAGACACATTAAAATCTGCAAGTCATTATTCTTTTAAGCAATGTGATATCATGGTAATGCTGATTAAAGGTCTCAGTAAATTTAACATTCCTCCTCTTCCCTTCCTTCTCTACTCCTTTTATTAGCATCTTGTAATATATAAAGTAAGTCAATTAAAGCAGGTCCATGGACAACTGGAAGCTTCCAGACTATGAAGCTGCTCTGCACCAGTAGAAACAGAATAACATGGAGATGCTCCCAGACTTGTGTCCAGAGCAGCTCCCATGGGAATGCCTATTGACCCCTCCACCTTTGGAACTCAAAATAAACCATGAATTCTGTCCTCCTCAACTTGAAAACCATTTTCCCACTATTCATTATTTGGCTTCCAAACTGAATTACCAGAAGTCCAGAAAGCCTGCCAATAGTATTTTTAATAAGACAGAAAATTGAAGGTCAAAGGGAAATAAATCGCATCCATCCTGTCTATCTTGTCCCTCTGTTGTCTCCCTCGGTACCCTCAACAACCTAATCTGAGTGATGAGTATTTCAGACAGGCCATAAAAGCATGGGAAAGAGTCAATTTCCATGGGAATCCTTGGGCAGGGAGTAGCCAGTGCCTGGGAAAAACAATACTCTTTTTTCCTTTTATTTTAATTTTTAAATAGCAGCGCAAAGGGGTTATATTCCAGTGTTTTCTGAGAAAGGCCAGGCAGCTGCAGAGGCCTCCCAGTTCCCTGTCGTTGTCATTCCTCGGGAGTGGCCTTCTGCAGTGTGTCTTCTCTAAGCATCAGAATTAGCTGCTCGGAAAGGAGTGGATCTGGCAGATCTTTTGATGAGGACAATTACAACACATACTCCATGATCTGTGACAGCAGAATTCAATTTACACAGAGTCACCAGTAAGTGAGTGACTGAACTGAAGAGGGGTTTGGTCAAGGGCAAATGTTACCCTGTTGCACCATTTCTTCCTCAAGTTCCCTTCCAGTTGTTATATGCTCTGTTGTATGCTATGTTGAAAGCTCTCAACATAGCTTTCCTGTGAACCAGCTATTTCCTTCATTGATATAGTAATGATAATAATATAAATGATGATAATAATGATAAGCCCTGCCACTCATGGAATGCGTGGGAAATGTGCTAGAAAGGCGTGTAAGTCTCCTTACTACACATTTAACTCATTAAATCATCATAAGAGCTCTGTGAGTTAGGTACTATTATTATCTCCATTTTACAGATGAGAAACTGAGGTGAGGTGAGGTTAAGAAATGTGAACAGAGGTTTAAGTATTAAGTCAACCCTGAGCAATTTGCCTCTGACATCTGTACCCTTAACTACTGTACAATTCTCTCTGGCCATTTAGAAAAAGAACTTAATTTTGGTATTGATTGGACTTTCTGGGTAAGAACGCCATGCTCCACTTCACTTCACTCTAGGAATGACCTTTTCCACTTGTCTCTTAGCTGTTTCACCAACTCCTCTGGTTCAACAATCTCAGACAGGATTTTTGCCACAGCTGAACATTTTCTCTGCTAAGTGCAGGGAAGAGACTTAGCGCAATTCAACTTATAACTTGTGATTGCAATGATGGAATTGAGGTCTGGAAACTGTCTTATTAGTTCCTCTGACAGAGCCAGGTGGCCACGTGACTTAGTCATCTAAAAACAGCTGTGTGCTTGTCTTTTCTTGATGCCTCTTCTTAAGCAATGGAAAATGCCACATTTACAGTTCACTATCACCAAGGTTTCAACACCATCTGGTTAGTGAGTTCTCCAGAATGTTTCCTGCTTTAATTTAAGCACGTTTTTTTCATGCGTATGTGGGTACTTTTTCATACTGATAGGGGACTAGTTTTAAATAAGTTCTACATTGTGCATATATTACATGCATATTATAAATGTAGAATGAGGTATATAGTATACAGGAATTTTATTATATTATATGACATTATGTATGTGGTTCTTGTCTGAAGCTTCACAATGCCTGGACCACTCCAGGACCCTTTGCTCAGGTCTGGGTGTCATGTTGGGTAACACTGGCAGCACTGATGTAAGGTCAAGTCTCATTTGGAACCAGATATACTTCCTTGAATCTCAGGGATCCTTGCTGCCTCTCTGGGGTTTTGTAAAATCAAGTGTGGTGTGAGAGGAGGTTTGATTACTTGAAAACCTTAAGGCAAAGTTCTCTTCTTTTGTCAATGATGCTCTCTCCTTTTTTTTTTTTTTTTTGCTTTTCATTATTTCACATAATGTTTAATTAGACTTGATAGATTTCATTAGTTTATTTTCTCCCTGTTCCTTATCTCAGGTGTTTTCTTCTGAGTTTTTTGGAGTCAAGTTCATATATATAGATATATCTATATCGATATATATTACATTAATGACTACCCTGAAGTTCTCCGACTGCCCTATCACCTCCAACCATCTTAATCTCTTGTGCCCATCCCTCCCCTGACTCTACCCCTTCCCCCTCTCCTGCTCTATGCCTCAGCTCTGTTGACAGTTTTACATTTTTCTTGTCCATTTGTTGGTTTGTTTTCCCCATAACCAAGGATGCTCTCTTTTCTCTGCTTTTTCCTTTACCAATCACCAAAAGCAGCCTTCCCTTTGAGAACAAAGCAGTGTATTTCCCCAGTGAGTTGAGGGTATTGAAAACAAAGACCAGAAATAGGACAGTTGCCTCAACTGACATCTGCTTTTGGTCTTATGACCTTCCCACACCATTCTTTGCTCTCTTGTGATCCCACAAAGTACAGTCAGCTTAATGAAATAAGTATCTTCTAGACTCCCTAGCCTTTTACTGTGAGGGATCCTGGTAGTAATTTAACATGGAGCAGCTGAGTTAAGCACTTGCCCACAGAATGGAAATACTTGTTGATAAGAGAAATTACTGGAAGGAGCAGTTAGAGGATATTAAGGTTTAGAAGGTTATATTAACTGAATGTTCCTTCTATGGGCACATATCACATAACTGACAATGTCAATTTTATGTTTTCATCCTAGTGTTCAACATGATTTGTTATATAATAAACCGTACATGGGAGTGAAAGCCTAAAGACTGTCAAGGAATGAATCAACTGTTTGAAAGCGGAGCTGTCATTTCTGGAGTGGCAGCTTATTATATTAATAATTATTATACCTTATGTTCTTCGGCATTGTCTTCATCTTCCTAGCATTTAAACCACTGAGAAATATTTCATATGCACTAACCAGAGAACCATTTGCCCCAATACATAATTTATTAATAGATAAACTCGTAACATATAAATTAAATATACACTTTAAGAGGCTATCACATTGCACAGTAGACTACAGTCTCATTTTTTCTGAAACATATGCCGTAAGTGAATTTTCTGGAGTCTACCTTTGCACTACGAGGTCCTTATAAATGGATTTTCTTTAGTTCAAATTGAAATAGATTAACTCATGGCACAAAGGGTAGATGCCAAACTCATACACTTTTCTCTACCAAAATGACTTGAGAATCAATCTTGACTTGTCAGGGCCCTGGAAAGTTGAGAATTCCAGTTTCAGAATCGACCACACATTTATTTACACTGCCCTGTGCTCTACTAATGGCTTTTAAGTACACGTGGCGGCCCCTTTCTCTCAGAGTCATCCATGACGAGTCTACGTGAAGGTTTTTCAGTCTTTACCGATGAGTGATCCTAGAAGGGCGCCGCGCAGTGAACACAGACTCGGCTCCCTTCTGCCTTAGAGTCTCAGATCCAGCTGACTCAGTACTTTCCAGTCAGGGAGACCGGGTACTAACAAGTGTTCCGGAAGCTTTTATTTATTTTCCCTGGATGTGTATAACACCTTGAAGCCCATGCCCTTTTAGGTGTGGAAACAAGCTCGCTGGTGTTGCTTCCGAAGTAGCGGCGGGTGGGCGGCTGGTTACTTCTTTGGAAACCACGTCTTTCCACGGCCAGCAGGGGGCACCTGCAACACAGTTTTAAGTCTAAGTTGGATTGTCTGACATGAGACATTGGAACACCTCTTGAAAATGTGCTCTTCTGTCCATCCCATCTCTGTCCACACCATCTCTCCTCCATCTTATCGTCCCTCTTGACATCTGAAATCTAGAAAGAAACCATTCCGCGGTTGCCAAAGTCACCTAGAGGCATGGTGGTTCACTGTTCCGGGCTCATTGACTCTGATCGGTCCTGTTAGTTACAGTCTCCTGAGAGACTCTGACACCCTACTAGGTACTGCATTACCCCCTCTGTCTCTTCTTGTCAGAGCAAGTCCTATCTGGGGTGAGGAGCTGACTGAGCCTCATTTGTCTGCTTTCAATATCTGTAGCAGACAGAAATTGAATTCTGTTACATTAGTGTCCTTGTCACTTGATGGTTATAACTCTCCCTGGTTAATATTAGAGACTTCCTATTTCTTGACGGTCTTTCTGTGCCACACTTCAATATTTCATCTATTTCACCCCAGTGTTTAGTTTTAATGTAACCTACCAATTCATTCATTCATTCACTCACTCATTCATTCATATGCAAATATTTATTGAGTACCCATTAGACGCTAGACCCCACGCTAAGCCCTGAGACTGTAACAGAAAACCAAACTCATATTGATCCTTCTCTTAGGAAGTTATATTCTAGTGACAGAGAGACATTCCAGAAAGATGAGTATATCAATGCAGATTGAAAAGGCTGTGAAAGAAAAATTAGAGAGCTCTGAGAAGATAGCAGAGGCAACCAGTGGAGTATGTATCCATATTCCAATGTGTTAACTCGACACTGTGACATTAGTACCTAGTGGAACTCCTGTGAAGGGCCTCATAGGCTAAATGCACTGGTCAGGTTATTTCCTTCCATTAGCCTCAGGCTAGCACCTGTGGTATTGCACCATCCGCCATGGTTGTACATAATGGGTACATGCATGAGTGAGTGGGTGCACTTGGGCCTACGAAGTGGGGGATAACAGGCCATCATTATCCTGGGAGAAAATGCCAGGGGAGAACATGAAGCGCATGGGGAGGAGAGAGCAAGGAGATGGCAAAGGGAAATTAGAACTCAAGAGAGAAACTCAAGTGGCTATTTCTTTGCTTCCTGTTATTTTTCTGCTGCTCATTATTAAAAATTCTGTGAAGATAATTCCAAGACCTCCAACATTCTCTAACTGCTAGAACTGATGATTAATCTACCCAGATTGAGATGGTTACAAAACAGGCTTACATTCTTTTAGGGGAATATCCTATCCACTTATCAATGACTAGAAAAATAACAGCATAGAGTTTACCTATGCATGGCCTATGTTCAGTGGTCCCAAGTATGTCCAAATAAGGAATAACTCTATAACCTTTGGAATGCCTAGCACAGGATTTTATGATAGAGAGTTGGTTATTGATAAATCTTGTTGAGGTATAATTGCATTTTAAAAAAATTAACTATGCTTCTGTTTTTAGTAATTAGTTGTACTGTTTTCCACACTTGAAGACTTAAGTCAGGAGCTTTCACTCAATTTACCCCTTAGCAGGGAGGACCAAGGGGACCCAGAACCTTTGAAAATTTGACTTCTCGATCAGCGTGCCCACGCAGGCACAGATAGAAAATGGCACAATCCTGCAATTATTCAAACACTTTTCAACTTGAAATCACCAGTATGAGTCATCAAGAGAAAGCATTCTCTCCTCTGAGCCTTTAATTAGAGTCTCACCCAGGCATTTCCAATTGATTTTATTTCAAAACAAGTTTTTCTTTGCAAGGCAAAAGGATAACAAGATAGGGGGAGATAAAAATTGTTTCCTGTTAACAAGCATTAATGTAGCATGGACCCCCCCCCCCCCCCGCCAATAATAATTCACATTTGGTCAATCAGAATCAGAAACCGAGCTGAAATCCTAAGCTTTCTTCTTCGAAGGGGGTTGTTTTGACATTAAGATCAGATAAATTAAAATTTATTTTTAAAGGGGAAAATAAAATGATAGGTCCGAGCTTTGATTTTTTGATTTCCATTTGGTTTGTTTTGTTCCCATATTTGTGTATGTGGCTGCTGTGGGGAAGAAGAGCAAAGAAGGATAAAATAGTATTCCTGGAACTCTTGAGGAGAAAAACAAGTGCAGTAACACTTGTAACACTTGTAAAAAGAGTAAAATATTTAAAGTGATTTCAGTATCTGTCAGCTTGCCAGCCTTTAATACTGTCTTACAAGAAGAGATGCAATAATATTCACTCTCTGTATTGTCTCAAATTCTTAATCAAACTAAATGTCCTTCCCAAATTTTGTGCCCTTGGCTTTTTAAAGTCCTGTATTTGAATTTATACTAAGTCAGGAGTTGAAACCACTGAATGAAGCAGTTTCCAAAGCACTGCATTTTTTTTCTCCTGTACATCCCCAAAGCAAAGACAAAGAAGATAGAAAATGTCCTGGTATATTTGCTGACTCAGTGGAAATGGAACAATTTTCTATAAACAATGTGATAAGTGGTCATTGATTTCTAGATCACCCCACATAAACAACAATTATTTAAACAGTGATATAGATAGAAAAATTCCTATGGTTCTGATTCATTCTGGTTTTATAAAGCCTTTTGGGGATGTCTTGAGAACTTAGTCACCATTTATAGACTATATGTTAATGGGGAAACATCCTGAAAGAGTTAGCAAAAATACTTCTTGAAACATATTGAGTCTGTATGATAAGAGATCACCTGTCACAGAGATGTTTTTTGAAGTTTCAGTAGCATTACCCTTTTCTGTCTGAATGCCCAGTTTGCTGTTGACTGCATGCTATATTGCATGCATCATCAGGAAGGGAAAATGGAGGAAGCTGGCTTCATCTAATGTCACTTGCCACTCTCCCTAATCCCACAGTCCACTCCAGTGATACAGACCCACTTCTGCAACCTTGAAAGAGTATACACAACCCCCTCTTTTTGCCTGGCAAACTGACCTCTCCTTGTTCACCTGGCTGACCGATGACTCGTGCTTATCTCCTCTGTGAAGGCCCCTGACTCACAGATATGAGTGCCACTCACCACCTGCTCTTCTGAGAACAGCCTCGCTTTACTATTTGAAGAGCTACTTTGCAAGTTTGACACCTCAGTGGTCTAAGCCACCTTGAAGAATAGGACTGACTCCTGTGTGTGTGCGTTGAGTATGTATGACTGACATGATTACAGGAATCCATCAGGAATGGAGTGAATTTGAAAAACACTCAACTCTTTCATTCAAAGCACCCCTTCCTGCCCAGCTTATACTTCCACCAGGCCACAATTTCAATCTTCCTTCTACAAAACAATGACTTAAATAGAGCAAAAGAGGGAAATAAAAAAAGCAGAAGTTAATGGGGTATTTAAAAAAGCGCCAAACAAAAACCTAAGGAATTATCCAAACAACAACAAAGTATATGAGAACCAGTTATTAGTTAATCTTTATCTAGATATTGGCTAATGAACTATTGGGTCAACGAAAACAATTGCTGCATGCATTCCCTGTATGGGTAGAAAGTGAGGGGCATATGAAACCAGCAGGAAAAGTGTTAGACATGAAGTTCTTCCAGTTACCAGGCCTGGAAAGATGAACCTGGCATCTCTGGGTGTAGTCCTATACCCTTACCAGCAGAGGGCAGTCACAATGATGGTCACATTTCACTCCTAAGAGATTGTTTTCTTCATATTTCAGAAAAATATGAAATTGGCATTTCTTGTCTCCGGAGGTAGAATTTGGGAGGTAGTGGGTGTAGTCATTCTTAGTAACTTGTGGGAAATATTTTGGATGTTTTAATTTTGTTCTCAAAGCTAGGGAACATAGGTTGAGTTTGCAAAGATAAAAAGATGATTTCACAGTAAGAAATAACATGGAAGAATCAGTATCATCTGCCAAATATTGTGCTAAGTGATTCACATGCATTATCATATTAATCATCACAAAAAACTAAAGGGATGTACTATTTTATCAGTCCCAGTTTCTAAGTAGAAACGGTAAACATTAGATAATCCAAATAACTTGCAGAACCTAGAATCAAAGCAACATGTATTCTTACTCTCTGTCTTACATAAGCTCCCCCAGCAGAAACCTCTAGTTCCCATGATTATGCTGATTTGGGCCGGGCTCCCACTTCAAGGGTGTAGGACCCAACTAGCTTCAGGCAGAGAGAGGGCCCAGGAGAAAGAACAGGAAGAAATGAAAATAAAAAAGACACCATAGAAGAGACTAATACTAAATTATAATTTCAAAATCACATTTACAGCACTAGAGGGAACTATCTATCATATGGTGTGGTGTTAAAGGGTTTTTCTGTAAGTTATGCAATAGACTTTTAACTCCCCTCATTTTGCCTCAATATCCATATCTACTAAGCCATTGCATTTTATTTACTTAAATTGTCTCCTTGCTGTGTCCATGTCACTAGAGGAGAAAAGTTTGTTTAGAGTATAGCAGTGCCCTACCAAGTCACAGCATGAACCCCAAAACAGCCCTCTAAGACTTTGCTTATGATCAACATTGCCTGCGAGGTAAATATGAGCAGACTTGTAAGGAACAAAATCAAAATATTTTTAGTTCATTTTAGAAAATATTTTTGACTGTTGATTATATCACTAAGGTTGTGCTAAGTATAGGAGTGAAAAGGTGTTTAAGACTCAATGCCTACCTTCAAAGAGTTCTCCTATAAAGCTTGGAAAACAAAGGCAAATCAACAGCCATATGATATATATCTGCAATATGATAAACCTCATCTTAAAAGTCTTATTGTAAATGCTAAGATTATGGGAAAGGACAGCTTTTAAAATCTCCCCAAAATGTCATGGTTTGTCTTATGAATTAATACTGACTCACTGATTTTGGACTTATGAATAGAAAATGGGTAACTTAGAAGATACATTTTAACACTAGGCATGAAAACAGTTGCAACTTCTGATGGAGCAGCCCCAAAATTCTAGCCATATCTTCTCACTCAAATGTGGCAAGTAGGAAGGAATAATATAATGCTGCTGTTGTCAGTTTGTTGGCAATTGGTAACGTTATAAGTCATCAACCAGAATAATTTAACTTTATATATAACTGCCTCTAAATTATGCTGGCATTTTAGAGATAAGAAAACTGAGGTGTGGCAATAAAAAAAGAAAAAAAAAAACTTTTTTTTTTTTTTTTTTGCGTGAGACATCTAGTTAATAGCAGTGCTGGGGAAGAGCTCTCAGAAGACTGACAAACCAGGCTATGATTGGTTGCTCTTGTGAACTCTAGCGTCAGCTCCAGCTCAAGCCCATCTCCACACCACAGTGACTGGCTGATCTTGAGTAACTTATTTAAGCTCTGTCATTCTGTTTCCTCATCTGTGAAATTAGACTAATACTCTCACATCTGCCATATGCAAAACAAAAGAGAATGCATTTCAAACATTAATTAAGATCAAAATGAGATAATGCACATTAGCCAGGGACATACGAAGAACTTGATAAACATTATTAGAACTCATGTGTCTCCAATTTCTATATTAGTATCCTTTCTGAAATGAGGTTTTATTCCTTTTTGTTTCTCTGACACAAAAAAAGAGTCTCTTTTTTAGGTCTCTGTGCTCATGCAGTGTTCTGTTCCCCTTTATGTCTCTGTTTTCAGGGCCAAGGAGATTAAGATCAAGTTGGGAATCCTCCTCCAGAAGCCAGACGCTGCCACTGACCTTGTCATCCCCTATAACGAGAAGCCAGAGAAGCCAGCCAAGACCCAGAAGTGAGTCATGAATATAGATTCCACTCCTTTTCCTCCAGAGGATGGCTGTGTTTCAAGTATATATCTCCAACTCTCATCAGTAGAATTTCCCCCTGCAATTTCTCACTGAGAATCACAAGAAACCTCAGAGAGTTGATTTGTAAATAAGCATTTATTGAAACAAACAAACAAACAAACAAGTGAACTAACAAACAAACAAAAAAAACCCCTCTCCTATATAGGAGGATTATATTGTATCCTGGCAGGACACCTGAAAAATAAAGATAACTCCTTGTCTCCTTGTCTTAGGAGCTTGCTGGAGAGAGACCATATCTTATAAAATAGCGTCAGGTACTTCCTGAGTTATATATCACACCACATGGCAGTGGGATAAAAATAATACCTGTTAATTTTTTGGCCTTTGGGTCAGGTAGCCATTTCTGATCTGATTGGAATGATCACTGGGTACTCATATGCTGGAATCACTCAAGGCTGCTTACTTAACATGGAGAGACAAATGGAAGCACTTCCCTCAAGAAAATACTAAGATGGAGGGGACAATTTAAGTCTAATCATTTCTTCTTCAAGAAATTGCCCCTTCAAGTTCCAGTAGAGAAACAGAATGGTTGTTCCTTGATGGAGGACTGAATATTTAGGCAGATGTTTCTACTTAGTGCATACTGTCTCTCCGCACCCCAGCAACCCATAAATGACTAAACTACAGTCCTCCAGCTCCCTCCTCACCCCACACTCTACCTCATCTGGTCTACTGAGGCTTGGTGGACCTACTGAGGCTTTGGAAAGATGTCTATCTTTCCAAAGATTCAAGATGTATGTCTCTGAACCCAGCCCCAACTCTGCATGGCACCCATGAACTGACTCCTCACTGTGGACCCTTGTTCCACCCACCTCTGCCTAGCACAGAAAATATATACAGGTGGTGGTCAGACAAATTTCCCCCTCATACAGAGATGCCCCTGAAAATCAAGAAAGGAACATGAGGAGAAGAAAAGGCAAGCATTCAAACTCTTCCACTCTCTCTGATAAACATTTGGAAAAGAGCACAGAGGGTGATAAAATATAAAATCCCTATTAACTTGTGTTTCTTTTTAAATTTAACATTTGCATAAGGTGACCAATCTTCTCTTTGTCCAAATGACCTTCAACTTAATATAGCTGGACACTTGAGAGAGAGACAAATTCTTCTTCTTTTTAAAGATCTTTTTCCATTAACTTAAGTGAATATTTGCATTTTCCTGCTGTTACTGCTTCAAAGTGACCCTAAACTAAAAGGGAGGCATAATTGCATTTTCTGCATTTAGAGAAGGAAGCTCATTCAGGGTGGAGCTGCAGCCACCAACTCTGGTGGAGAATAAGAAGTACATTTCACAGCAACAGGTCAAATGTCTGTTTTGAAGTCTACAACGTGGTGTTCATTGATCGGTTGGAATTAACTCATAAAAGTAAATCTAGAACTGTCTTTCAGATTTGAGTGGCTGTTTTCATCCCCCAAATAGACACTTGAACTATTTGACTTAACAGGCATTCATTCAGAGAGAAGCAGTTTGGGAAGAAAACCTGGGACTGACATTTATTGGGTTATTCACTTGTCTTCCATTCCCTTTCTTCTAGAAGTTTGAATTGTTTTGGAAAAAAAATCTTTCTTCTCCCTTGAGACTATCAGTATCTCAACTGCATTTTGAACCATGACCACTACAGAGCTTTCCCACCCTCTTCCAAACCTCTAAACCCCAGTGCACCCCCTCAGGTTTGGCAAAATTCCATGCCTTTTAACAAACAGGAAAAGACGCTGTTCTACATGTGCTCCAGTACCCTCTCTTGTCCCTTCTTAAAAATTTCTCAGTATTTTTTATCCTATTTTCTTCACTCAGAGAAGAAAATAAATCTTCTCCAAACTAAAGGTATTTTTAATTCCTTTCATCTTTAAAAGAAAAAAATTCCCTTTAAAAATGCATTTTCTATTTTTAAAAATGTTATCATTTTTATCATTAGAAAAAATCCACCAGGGGGAAGGAAAGAAATTTTTCCAATATCCCTACCACCCAAAGTCAGCTTCTAATACTATTCTAGCATTCTTTTTTTTTTTTTTTTATGTTATCAGCTTCAAGTCTATAACATAATTATTTGATTTTCATTTAACTTTGGAAATGGTCACCACAATAAATCTGGTTATTTGTCACCCGGGAGTCACAGAATTGTTTTTTTTTTTTTTTTTTTTAAGACAGACTCCTTTGGCACTTGAATTCTGCGCTGGGGTTTTACTGCCTCTAGACCTTATGCTGGATGTGACGTCCTAGAAATTCCTTATTTTATAATGGGGCGTTTGTACCTCATGACCCCCTTTACCTTTAAACCCTCACCCTCTCTGACAACCACCACTCTGTTTTTGTATTTATGAGGTCTTGAGGTCACTTTGCTGAATGAAAGACATCAGACATAGAAAAACAAACAGGGAGGATCTCTCCTGTATGTGGAACCTAAACAAAACAAAGACAGCAAAACCAAGCCCAGTTGGTACTTTAAGCCGTTTTCTCCCCTTCTGGACCCCCTTCCACTAGGAACAAACAAGTACCCTGTCCACAGTACTTTACACCTTCATTCTTATCTAATGAACTCTATAACTGAAGTTACACTTCCAGAATCTTTGTCAACTCCCGTCATACTGAACTTCATTGCCCTACCTGAGCTGTTACCACAGGCCTCATCTCGACTTGTCAGCATCATTGGACTTCCAGTAGCTGGCCTCCTTTAAACTCACTTCCTTAACTTCTAAGTCTACCTTCTCCTCCTGTCTTCCCACCTCTCCCCTCCCAATTGTGTTCACCCTCTATCCACAAATCTCTGTTCTAGGACCTCCTAATAAAAATGTACACAATTAGTAAATCACATAAATTGAGCTTGTGATATCCTGCTTTTGTAGCTTATAATCAGCAGCTAAATGCTCAGGTGCTGTTTTGGATATTCTCAGTTGACTTTCTAGATGTTCCTTTTCTCCACGCCTGTGTCTCTCTGGTGACCTACATTTTTGTTGTTGTTTTGACCATGTTATACTCTAAGTGACCTTCTCCAGTACCTAGCCTGAGCACAAATGGTCACTTCCAGAACCATCTACTCTGGACACTATAAAACACAGTTAGTCATCTCCATAAATGTGTGTTTGCCTTTCATTTGAAATGGCTTCTTTCGCCTCACCCCACAAACACACAGAGGAACTCTAACCCATCTCCCACCTTCATAGTCAGCTATGACCTATTTTGCAAAACAGGACATACATTGGTCATTTGGAGCAACATCTCTCTTGTTTCCAAAGAATTCAGGCTTAATGAGGACTGGCCAATTCTGAGAACAAGGACAGGATGAACCTACTTTACCTTCTAGGTTGGTCATCAGGGCATGGGGCTTCAGGCTGAAGGAGATGAGTCCTGTTTGACTGTGGCCTTGAATCAATTTGGGCTAATTTACCCCAAACAAGATCTGTACATGTTCTTCTCAGGAATTTAGTTGTGACTGTGACGCAATCTGGTGTTGACCAGTAGTCGGGGGCTACCAGGTCCATTCAAAGGAAACTAGGTCTGCTCACACACTGAGTTTGGTGCACCTGTACATGGCTTTTCTCCTTTCTGGACTTCTCTGTACTACCAGAAGCAAAAGGGGAGGGAAGGTAGATGCACTATAAGAGAATGTTTACAAAACTAGAGCGATTCAGTGAATGAATCAGACCTTCTCTTGCTCTCAGCATGTTTTATTTGTACAATAATTTAATGTCCTGTTGTTTCTAACAACAACCAACAAGGACTTGGTGAGTGCCTATGATATGCAAAGCCCACATAGTGAAGGAATTAAGAAATACAAATGTAGTTACAAAATATATATACATAGGAAAAGTTCTCAATATGAAGTAATATAGAAGAACCGAAAAGAATTATTGACTTCTAGAGAAAGAGGTCCTTTTCAGATTAGACTTTTAAATAAGTCAGAAAAATATAAGGACATCCTTGCAATCCTTTCTTCATGCCATTATCTCCTTCCTGCACAGTTTTTTACTAACCAGGACAGGAGTAAACATACTAAAAATAAGTTTCCAAGGAATTAGTGTTGCATTTTTAGTCTTTAACAGCTATGTCTTTAGCCAAGAAAAAAAAATTACCTAAAATGACTTCATCAGGTTTGATACTCTCATTTTTGGCCTATAAATGTTGAAAAAGCAAACTATGTGAGAAATCATTAGGACTCAAAATCTACACATGTTCTGAAATGGGGAATATAGAAATGAGGGAATTATTCACAGTACTTCTTCAGTCCCCAAATCTGGTGTGCTCTTGGACTCCTTTTACCCATAAAATGAGGCTGAACCCCAACCCTGTACAGCAAAGCTAAAAGTAACTAACAATTATCCCAACAAATTCTGCTGCTAATCAACATAAGCATAATCTCATGGTGTTATTTTTTAAAACTCAGAAGAAGTTTTCTTGGATTGTCTGAACTCTAGGTAAACAAACTAAGAACTAAGAACTAAGAAAATTCTAATTTAGGAAAAAATGCCTCAGCTGGCCTCAATATTATGATAAATGCCTTGTTAGTCTGTCTCATCTAGAAAATAAAGAGTCATCTTAAGTAAGAGTTGAGGGGCCTCACCCAGGAGGGTTGTTCTCCTTTCCTGTCTGTGCCTGCCCAGCTTGATGCCATCCTGTTGTGAGGCAAAAATTGGTGGTTAAAAGGAAATAAATGCAGGATTCCTATACATATAAACAATGAGATAAAAACAGCCTAACAGGAAGTTATAAGTTGCCTGCTCTTTTCACCGTTTGAGTGGGCATCTAGAGAGTTTGTGAACAACATTCCATTCATAATGTATGAACATCTTTTCTTTTCAAAAAGAATTAATATTTTAAAAAATTCCCATTCTAACTGAATAGGAAGTATGTCATAGGGTTGTTGTTTCTTTAATGTAGACTCACTGTGGTCTCATTTCCAGTACAAGTGATGTAATACATTCCTTTTCCTACCAACCTTAATGAGATTATGACAATAGCAGGTGAATGTGGCATCAAATGCCCTTTGCTGCTGGTTAAAGTGCAGCATTGGTAAGGCAGAGACAATGTGAGTCCTGTACCTAAAATGGGACAATCAGATATCATTCAATTGAACTTGAGAAAAAAAACACACACAATGGAAGACAGGATTGTGAGACATACAAGAATATACAGGTATAAGTTCATGACAAATAGAGTCTGCTACTATGAAGGAAGGATGCATCTAACCAAACTGTTCACCAAGAGATGAAGGAACACAACATAGAAATCCCTGGAAGCAGACTCACTTGTTAGCAAGAAAATAATAGAAATCCCCTTGTCCTAAGTGTGCATCATTTCTAAGTAAACCAAGTTCAAGTCATTGTTGGTATGTGTGCTTAACTCCATCTTATGGCTCTCCTCTCCCTTTCTTAATTCCTGATTTAGACCCTCGCCGGACGAGGCTCTGCAGTGGCGTGATTCTCTGGAGAAGCTTCTGCAAAACAACTGTAAGTTTGCTTTACCTTTTATAAAGGCCAGAGGTGAGACAGCAACAAAAAAATATCCAAGAAAACTTCTTCTGAATTTAAAAAAATAACACCATGAGATTATGCTTATGTTGATTAGCAGCAGAATTTGTTGGGATAATTGCTAATTTTACTTTTAGCTTTGCTGTACAGGGTTGGGGTTCAACCTCATTTTATGGGCCAAAGGAGCACACCAGATTTGGGGACTGAAGAAGTACTGTGAATAATTCCTCATTTCTATATTTCCCATTTCAGAACATGTGTAGATTTTGAGTCCTAATGATTTCTCACATAGTTTGCATTTTTTTGTTTGTGTTGCCATGTCCTTCCCAATTTGATAGTTCTTCAATTTTTCAGCATGTTCTCAACAAGGGAATAGGGCAAGTGTGTGGTTCCCTGACTTGCTGTGGGAAAAGGTGAATACAAGTGCTGAGGACTCATGCATGGGGCAGGTTATGTTCCCATCTGTCGTGCTTACTTGTGTGAGCACAGCTGGTGCTTCACTTGCATGTTCTAGCTAGTTTCCCCCAGTAAAAGAGGGATACTTACTGTCTTTTCCACTTTGTCTCATAATGTCTTAAACTCTGGGTATAGTAGGATAAAGATCATGTTTTTATGTGTCCATAAACAATCTTTTTCAGTCACACTAATCTCTGAGACTGGGTTTTCCTATGTTTTACGCTTTTATAGGACAGAAAACCACTGGGATAAGAAAAGATGGGGGTAGACATTAAACCAGAAGCAGTTAACATTAACACCTTAGTGTATGTTGAGAGTGGAACTGCAGTCTTTCAGTTTATGAACAAATGATCACCAAGGCCTGAGATTCTGCTTTCTACTTTCAGATGGGAATATATGTGTCCATGGGGTTGTTATTGTATAAAATAGAGATGATATTTACAATGTTTAATTTAGTTCTATGTAATATTTTAATATTAATATTTTAATTAATATCTTGATTACATATATGTGTATATTCTATGTATCTCTGTATATGTTTGTGTGTGTGTTTGTGGTTAAATTTCACATAACTAACCTCTTATGTAATTAATATTTTAAAGACCTGGGCAATGAATTTTCCAAATAATACATGGAAAAGCATTTGATAAGAATCTTAGTCAAAATTCTCTCCTTGAAAGATATTGCTACCCACTCAAACTAACTCAAGTAGTGAAGAGGATTTCTGATACAGATACAGAGATAGCATGTCAAAAAAGAGAGCTGTGCACTATAGGAGTGACACCATTCATAAATAAGGCAGTCTCTTTTCTCTCTGTCTCTGCTCCTTTTCCTGTCTATCTTCCTCTTTTCCTCTCCACCTCCCCCTTCTCTGTCTCTGCTTCTCTCTATGACTCTTCTATTTGTTCTATCTCTCTCTGCCACCTTGCCTCTGCTGTCAGGCTACTGGTAGAGAAGGACTAGTGGACTGACAGGCATACCCAAATAATTACAACCAACATCACCAACCTGAAGAAATCATATTTGACCTAGTCCCTCAAATAGCTATTGCACATATGAGTAACTGTAAGCAAAATTTTGGTGACTCAGTCTTATGAGATTCTCCAATTTGAATCTGCTAAAATAAGTGATCTCTGATTAGAAATATGTAATAGTAATTGTGACAGATGAAAAATAGGTAATGGATGCTTTTGAGAAATACAAGTATTTAACATTTCTTATCCCCTTTTCACATAATTGATTCAATCAATTAAATTATTTAACCTTGAGGAGTGGTACCTCTGTCAATTTATAAGGACTGTTTGACATCCTTTTGTGCTAATGGAGGACATTAACTCGTTGTTAATGGTTAACTAATTGTTAACTAATTGTTATGGTTATTAACTAATTGTTATGGTTCCCTCAACATTCCTGAAATACACATTTTTTTTTCTTGAGTAAAGATGAAATCAATTGGTAGCAAACAATTAAGAAGACAATTAAAGCTGGGCACGGTGGCGCATGCCTGTAAATGACAGCCTATGGAGTGTGGCTGAGATAGGGATTGCGGTTTGAGTCCCACCCCATGGCAACATAGTGAGATCTAGTCCCAGAAAATAGCTGGGTGTGGTGGCACGCACCTATAATCCCAGCTACCTGTGAAGCTGAGACTGGGGATGGCTTGAGTCTGTGGTACCTGGGCAATGTGAGCCTACGATTCCATGGGCAAAAATAGTGAGACCTAGTCTCAAAAATAAATGAATAAATAAATAAACAAATAAATAAATAAGCAAATAAATAAAATAAAGAAGACAATTAAAAAAAGAAGACAATTAAGATTTTATTAAAAAGAAGATAATTAAGCTTTTATTCAACCTTTATTTCCTCCCTCTCCCAACTACCAGTACTCCCCTTGACATTCCTCATTTAAAAAATCATTTTTAGCCATCCAGTGTCTGACTCAGCTCTGAAAGTGCATCAGTAACTTCCTCCATGTTTAGTAGGTCCATTGGGCACAAACCACCCAGATTCCACATGAGCATTGAAATAAGACAGTAACATTAATTCTTCCATGGGACTGTCTTTAAAAGCAGAGAAAGAATGAAATGCATTAGTGTGATGGCAACATTTTTATGTATATTCCTTTCCCCAAGAGTTCTGAAAGATCAGACTCTGTCCTGAAGATCTGGGTGTATCTTTCACAGGGCATGGAATGCCTGGGGTTGTGGCTCCTCTTGTTGCTTTCCTTTGCATGCTCCTGCTTCTCTCTCTTGGGTTGCCAATCTTCTCCCTTCTCATCTCTGACTTACCTTTGTCATTATCTTCCTCATGGCAGCCACAATTTCCTTTAAAGTGGAACATTAGAATAATAACAGCAATCACCTCTATTTATTTTTCACCATGGACCAGGCACTGCAACTGAGCACTTTACATTTATTGATTGATTGATTGAATGCAATAGTTTTAAGACATACTAATTTAAGATTAGTTATAATAGTAATCTCAGAATCCCTTTTCAGAGAAGGGAACTGAGACTTAGGAGTTAAGGTAACTGGCTTATGGAATAGAATGCTATAGCAATAGCAAAACAAGTAGATTCACCTTACTTTAAAGTTTGTGATCTTTTGTTCTGTGACTTGGAAGGAAAGGGTTCCCTCTCAAAACCTGATGAGTCTTTTTTTTTTAGTTCACTGTGAACCTCTAGCAAATGTTGGATGCATAGATTTAGACTAAAAGGTGGGATGTGAAAGACTGATAAAGTCAACCTCAAACCCTGAACTCAAAAACTAGCAGCCTCTTGGAAAAGGTAGTCATGTAAGTAAACAATTCCAACAAAAGAACATGAACTGACCTCATCTCTCATAATGATTGGTAAAGACTAACCACCTCAGAAAAGAGTTGAGTTTTCAATGATGATACTTTTAAACTTTTAAAGACTACTTTTAAAGATTTAAACTTTTAAAGATTACTTTTAAATTGTGTGTGAATAATAATTAAAATGAATGACAAAATAATGAAAATGAATAAACTAATACAAGTAAAATAATACAATAAATAAGGAAAGAAAATGAAAGCCAACAGTTTTTTATTGTATTATATTCATCACCATACAAGAGCTTTAATACTTACAACCCTATCAGGTAGAGTCATTATTTATCTCCATTTATCAGGTAAGACAACAGAGGCTCCGTTACACAGGTGTGTAACGTAACGGAGGGTGTGTCAATCCACCTCCAATCACAATTCTAGAACCTGTTCTACTTTGAACCAGTAGGCTATGCGATGGAACTTATTGCCTATCAATAACTACCAATGATATTTATGATTTCTCCCCTTAATAAGAGATTTATGTTAATTTAGATTTCCATATGTCAGTCTGACTTGGATATGTCTAATACTTTCAATTTCAAAATGGTTTGATAGCTGTTTTCATTTTGTTCTTTAGTAGAGCTGCTCTTCTATTTTACAGGGATGTCAAAGAGATACCATGACCTAGGTTCAACTCTGGGATTATGATGTGGGATACAACCCAGAGTATTTGGTTCAGACCAGAGAGAGGATTTTCTTCTTCTAGGTAGTAGATGCTCAAAGTGTGTTGAAAGATATTCTGAGACTCTGTGCAGGTTCTACCAGGAAGAATGTGGTGATTCATCAAAAATGTATGCTTGCTAGTCTAGCTATATGTGCAGTGGGTAGGAAAATGATGTAGACAAAGATGTATGTGTATTCTTTCAAAATAGAGGTATTTGATCTGGAGTCTTTGGCTTTGACACAGGAAGGCTTACTCAATGTGATAGAAATTCGGCAGCTGGGAATTCTGAGCAATAGACCAATCAAAAACAAAACATTTATGAGGAAAAAGTACCTGGTGAGACATTTTAGAAGATCCTAGAGAATCTTCCACAAGCAAGATGAGAGAAAGAATAGCTTTCAATGTGTCCCAAATAATTAGATGTAAAATTATTGTCTGAGGCTCACTTTAAAGTGTGTACACTGTTAAAAAGTCTGAAATAATATTGTGGAATTCAATGAAAATGATGAAATCAGTACCTAGGAAATGGACTCAGGGCACCGGACAGATATTTGCCAAGCTTGTTCTCCATGTATGTGATGTCAACTCTGTTGTCGAATCCTGGCCTATATATCTGGGTCATAAATAACAATACTTGTAAGGCCTGAGATTTATCTCTGCCTTCCACAAAGATGCAAAATGTATGATTCAGAGAGGCTGATGTGCAGTGTAGAGATTGGGTTAATGAGAATAAATTAGCTACAGACTTCTGTGAAGCTGTTTTCTCTACAGCCTTAGACATGATTGCATGCACGTTCACAGGACTTCACTCCTGCTGTTATTTCCTGGCAGCTAGAAAGTCCTGGGAACTGTCCAGAGAACACCTGACACCTGTGCATTAAGAAACAATGAAAAATTTAATTTGACAAAGGGAGAACTACACTTTATTTCTTTCATCATCGATGCTGACTCCCGTTTCATTAAGAACGTTGGAAATAAAGTAGGAAAATAAACAAATACCATTGGAAATATAGTAGGAAAATAAACCCAATTTTATGCAGGAACATATTATTAAATAGTTTTAAAGTAATTTTTTTCTAGTTAGGTTTCTAGAGAAAGCTCCCAAAGCTCCCTTCCTACTTCAACAACAACAATAGCAAAAAAGAGTTTTTCAGTTAAGTACAGGGAAGAGTAGATTAAAATGCAAAGGGTTTCATTTGGTGACAGAGATTTTTTTGTGACCTAAATCCAAGCTGATTATCATTTAGTCATTCTGTTTTTTTTTAGGATTCAGTGAGGTTTCAGGAACTGCAGAAAGCATGGAGATGGTGAACGCATATTGAGTAAATAAAACACAACCGCATCTCTCTGGTTTAATCATCACATATATTTATACATGTTACTTGGAGTAAATGTACTAGGCATGATTAATGAATAAAGTGCAGGCACTATGATGAGTAGCGAGAAGAATTTAAGGGAAAAGGAAATAGATTGAAATTAGGTCAAAGGAAATGGATTCAATACATGAATATGTTCCCCATGTAGAACTTACTAATGGAGAGTATAATTATCTCCTCATGGGGAACAAGTTCAAAGAAAGCTGGGCCCTGATGTACTAGTGGTAGTTATCCCACCCTCAGCGCCAAAAGGCAAAGCCATGTGCCAGGCACATTGCTGAGCTCAGCCTGCAATAGGACCCAGCCTGTGGGACTCCAGAGTTCTCCATCCTCTCCTAGAAATCTGCTTTCCTTAGATAACGATGACTATGGATTCCCTCCTTAGATACATTTGCTAGAATTTCAGTTTCAAAATTTTACATGTGCACATAGTTCCAAAGAGGAAAATAATGTTGATGATTTGAGTGACTTTCCCTTTATACCATGTCAATGCAGGCCTAAATCTACATCTTGCCTTTGCTTATCTACCACTCTGGAAAAGAAGGAAAGAAAAAGAAAACAACAGGCCCAAGAATCCTCAGATAGATATAGATAGATAGATAGATAGATAGATAGATAGATAGATAGATAGATAGATAGATAGATAGATAGATAGATAGAGAGAGAGAGAGAGAGAGAGAGAGATAGATAGATAGATAGATAGATAGATAGATAGATAGATAGATAGATAGATAGATAGATGGATGGATGGATGATAGAGCGATAGGGAGCATGATAGGTAGATGATTGACAGATAGATAGATAGATAGATAGATAGCTAGCTAGATAGATAGATAGATAGATAGCTAGCTAGATAGATAGATAGATAGATAGATAGATAGATAGATAGATAGAATGATAACTTGTATGAAAGGTAGATATTACCATAAGGTAGACAAAGAAATATATAAACAGAGAAAAAGATTTCAAATTTTAATTGCAGTCTATTTTGACCTGAGCAACAGTACACTAAAAACAGAACCTTGATAGTTATTATATTAATTTAACATAGTTTAAAAATTCACATATAACTCATGGGTAAATGACAACTAAGTCACCAAGAGGCAACTTCTTAGGTCCTTCACTCTTAACCTTCAGATCTCTAATCAGATGTTACTTCTTCATGGAGGCCTGTCCTAAACTAAGGTGATATTAGAACTCTTCTTTTCGTTACTTTCTTTTGCATAATTTTCCTTCATTATGTATGTCTTTCTTTCTGTTTCTTCATTTTCTATTTCCCCCAGAATCTAAAAGCAAGTTTAGGGTCAGAACCATATGTATTTTACTTCCTGTAATGACTTAACTCCTATTACTTGAAACATAATATTTACTCAAAACCACTTATAGGAAAAAAAGGATTATGGGTGATTATATATGATATCAACATTAATTTACTTATATTGCAAAACTAAGTTTTAAATGCAGTTTTTTCCTTTTTGATAATTGCTAATTATCCAAAATGGCATTATTGTTCATAGTGCTTCTTGATGCCTTCACCATGTCATGTAAATTTATACTGTCTGATGTTGAATTCCAGCCCTGCCATTTGATAGCTGGCAATAACTCAGGACAAGTCACTTTACCTCTCTGACTTCATTCTGGTAGAGTATATTAACAGCACCTGTTCATTATGTTGAATGAGAAATGAATGCGTTAACATTTGTAAGGCTGCACAGCAGGACATGGTGTAAAATAACAAAGTTCTCCAACTGACATTTTTCCTTGCTAGATGGGCTTGCCAGCTTCAAAAGTTTCCTGAAGTCTGAATTCAGTGAGGAGAATCTTGAGTTCTGGATTGCCTGTGAGGACTACAAGAAGATCAAGTCCCCGGCCAAGATGGTTGAGAAGGCAAAGAAAATCTATGAAGAATTCATCCAGACAGAGGCCCCTAAAGAGGTCAGTCCTGAGGGTGCCTGTGTATCTATGGTCAGAGAGGGTCAGTTCAACAGCTTCCCTCTCAGGTCTGTATTGCCAAGCAAATACAGGCCTGTGAGATTGTAGGCAACTCCTGTGGGGGAGCGCTCACCTGTTCTGAGCACCTATTGGGCGACATATGAACAGGTCAATGTGCTCTTGAGTCCAGTCTCACCCACTTTAGTTTACCTTCTTGCTTTGGAAGCAGGTCATGTCAAGTGGGAATGGTACTGATTGTATGAGTTATTGGGTCTCTCTAAGCTTAGGTTCTTCTTTTGTGAAAACGGGATAATGATGACTATTTTGCAGGTTGTTGTGAGAAGGATATTAAATTGTGAATTTGCAAACATACATCTTGATCTGAACTAATTGACCCCTATCATCTTTTCTCTCTTTCCTTCACATGCCTCTCTAATTTCTCTGGAAAATTCTTCTTATCTCTCTCTGCTTTTGTTTTCCCCCAAGTCTTTGCCATTGACTGTGTGGTTGGGACAAAAAGGATAAGTGCTCATGAAAATCAAGCTCATAATAGAGCTAGAGATGTTGGTAGACAATATGCCATTAATTGATTGCTTAAGATGAGATGCATATTGATTTAAAAGACGTCCATGTTGCTGGGCTTTTGAATCTTCCATCACATCAGATGTTAGGCAATCACTTGACATTAGATGCCATAGATGCCATTCTGCCTTGTAGAGTTGTAGGATTCATTGAGCTCATCAGCACAATACCTGGCACAGCCTAAACACCAAAAAATAGTCACTGCTGCTTTTGTTATTATGCCAGGCCATTGACTTTTGGTTTGCTTAAGAAAAGACTATGTCTCCCTTGCTTTTCTGGAACCATATAAGTAAGAGGTCATGGATTCCAGGTCAGAATGTCTTTCTTCTTCACTCTTTTCACTAGACATGAAAGCAAGTGCTATGATGGAAAGGTTGTAAGATTAGGCATAAAGACCCCTGGATTAAAAAATCTGATTATATTGAAACCACCCTGGCCACCAGTTGTAAGTATCATGCTCACCAATCTGTGTAGGTTTGGTATTAGTTTTAGCAGCTACACAGAAACACCAAGCAGGGTAGGGCAAGCGTAGGGCCAGGGCTGGGGATAGGAACTAGGAGGTAAACAAGACCCCAGCTTCCCAGGAATCTTTTTACTCTTTCTCTGGCCTCTCTTTCCCTCTTCCCCTGCCTCCCTCGGTCCCTCATGCTAGCTCATGCATGTGTGCATGCTGCTTGCTTGTGCTCTCCACACTCCCTTTTCTGCTCTCCCCCAAACCCAGGTGAGCCCTCCCATTCACTGGGCTGTACAATCATGGGAAAACACAACACCACAGGTGCTGTATGTACAGGCCAATGAAGGAAAAAGCCTGAGCAACTCACCCTATGCTGAGACCCGAAATTCCAACACAATATTACTTATAGGATCTTGCGAAAACCGTTTCACCTTTGAAGGTGAAGGTATATAAAGATATTTTTCCCTAGCAAAAAATCCTTCTTAGGATTGCTGTAAAGGATAGCTGAGGTGTGCTCATTAATGAATGGTAGTGGCTTTGACAGTGGTTGGTTTTTAATCCAAGTTATGCATTTATTGGAGCATTGGTTAACTTTCCCCATTATCTATATAATGCAAGTGATATCTTTTGATTTTCATGACTCTTTCCTTTGCATGTTTTGTTGATGATAAATTCCACCTCTCAAATCCTGGACCCTTGGCTAAGCATCCTGTTTCCCACAGGTGAATATTGATCACTTCACCAAGGATATCACAATGAAGAACCTGGTGGAACCAACTCTGAGCAGCTTCGATGTGGCACAGAAAAGAATCCATGCCCTGATGGAAAAGGATTCGCTGCCTCGCTTTGTGCGCTCTGAGTTTTATCAAGAGTTAATCAAGTAGTAATGTAATTGGGCTATGAGGAGCAACCTGTGAGTTCTTCCTTCCATAATAACACCTGCACTTCCCAGCAGCCTACACATCTTTCCATAGTAGCTTTGCTCAAAATCATTCAAACAGGGAAAACTCCAGAGACCATTGCTTACTCTTTTCACCCATATTGTTTTGGATGTTTATTATCTAAACTCCTTCCTTCCCCGGTTTTTTTCTGCCCCATCCTTAATAAGCCTTATGCAATTTGTTTTTGTCAAACCTAATCAGAAGCAGAGGAAGCAAATGCCTAATGCAGGAAAATTTAAGACAAGAATATGATATTGGGTGCATGTTCATTTGGTTTGATAATGAATCTCCATTTAAATTGGTCTGTAAAAGAAAATATATTTGTGGAAAGACTAATTTCCAGTAAGATTAGTTGATGTTGCTTATTTTAATTCTTATCCTGGGATCATCCTTCTATTTCTGAACTTGGTTAGTAAAAGGTGTAAGATATTTATGAAGCAGTCACTATTTCCTTTTTCAAGCAAACACATTGCTGTCCTTTCCAACGATCTCCTAGCCTATTATCAGAGGACCATAACTTGTTCAATTATCTTATGATGCCATCTATTTGTTAATAAATATTGAGTATCTTCAAAATACCAAATAATTGTTGGGAAAAATAATTTGATTACAAATTGAGGCCTCTGAAGTGAGATAATCTTTTAAAGTATTCTATATTTTGCAAATCTTTTTGTAGTCCATCTTTCCTTTATATTTTGCTCCCTGCATTAGCATTAGTGAATTTACTTAGGATTGACATATACATTTATATCCATTTATACCCTCCACACAACTGATTGCTAGACCAAGGTATTTTTTAGTACATTTAAGCTTTTAATTATCTCCTATTATTATAAGTATTGTTAGAATTTTTTTAAAAGTCTTTAGTAGATTTGATTAAGTAATGATTTACATTAATTTAGTGATAAAGAGAATCAAAGTAAACTCTACATGAGGGTAACTTAGGTAAGGTTTATAAGTTCACTAATAAGAGTGTTGTTTTAAAAAAATTAATAAAATCTGCAGTTTTTAAGTAGAAGATCACATTGTTCAGTCTTATATTTCCTCCTTTTGTCTCCCCTTTTCATTCACAAACAACCAGTGTCACATATTTGCAGCCCACTTGCTCAGTTATTTCATAAGATTATTGAAAGTGAAGCAGCTGTATTACTCTATTCTTCCCATAAACACTGGCTGTGTTTGTTAAGTATTCCTGTTTCCTTGTTATTTCAAAGGAAAATTGGCCCTTCCTGAACACTTGCCATTTCATATTCTGGAAATGGGTTGGAGTAGCCTGGTCTCTCGTCAACAATTGCTAGTGTGGTGAGCTCACTCATATTTGTCAAAATCACTCCCTTTAAAGAAAGACTTTCATCATTTGGCTGGCAGCTAGGCCAGATCAATGAGAGATGTTCTCACTGTGCCTTGTGATGCCATTCAGATAAGATATTTCTGACACCACCTATCGTAACAACTCTCCACACAGCCCAAGTCAGTGTAAAAGTCATCAGTTCTTCACTTTCTAATGCAGCTAGAAAATTTAAGGACCCAAGAATATAGAGGAACTTTTTAATTTAACTAAAAATTCAAATACTTTATTCACATTGAAATAGCCAAATGTTTGAAAATGCTCAGATAATTGAGAATGCACCCACATGGTTGATGTTATAAAGACCCACATTAACTATATTACAAATTGGCTGCATACCCTGTGAAAGTCTACCTGTGGGTAGAATTGTCAGCAGAAAGTAAGAAAGTCCTTCAGCACAAGGATGATGCTATCAAGACCATAAAAGAATGGAAAATTTCTAATCAAATAGAAATCTAATCTAATCAAAATCTAATCAAAAATTTCTAATCAAATATATATATAAATTTTCAACATGATACAGAGACATATTAGAAAGTCTTCTACTATATGAATAAAATTTAAAAGAATACAAGTATTGCAAGTGAAAATGAGAAAGCAGATGTTAAAATTACCCTGGAAAATTTATTTGAAAGATTTTGCAAGTGTTTTAAACTTAGACAAGGAAAAGGAAAAACATACAAACAAACAAACAAACAAACAACCACCCTGGTTTCTATGTCAACACATAAAAAATATATCCTTTTAAGTCTGGGAAATTAGCAAAAGTGGGATGATCTTTCCAGGAAATAAAGATGGTTAACAATATTTATCACACCCTTTCCTGCCTTTCCTTTCCCTTCCTCCCCACTTTTCCTTAAGTAAATTGCCTGGGAGTGTGCTTAATGCAAGAAACTGTGGTGTTCACATCTTCCTTCCTGTGAAAATGTAACCACAGTTGTATGTGCATCTGGGATGTGTAGAGGTGGTGGAACCAAATTGTGGTCAATGGGATAGGAGTTTATGCTTCTCACTCGAGAAAAAATGAAGATTAAGTCAGGCAATAAATGGCCCATAAACTAAGTTTTTCCACCTTGGTTTGCTATAGTTTGGAGTTCACATTAGATTAGTATCTAAATTGGATCAAAACAGTAAATTACAGGCTTTGCTACCTGTTCGTCTATGACTTCCTCCCCCCCCAACCCAATAAACAACTTCTGAAATGCAGAACTAACTGAGGAATTTCAGTGATTTTGCTTTCAATCATTTAAATTGCAAAAACCTATAGGATCAAATGCATTGAAACCTTTCTATTCCACTTTCCAGACCATAATTCCATTATCTACTGTATAATATTTGCTTTTAGTAGATTTCAGTTTTTGTGTATAAGGAGAATTTAGTTTTCATTTTTATCTTCTGCAAAGCTGTAGCTTTTGCTTGGTTGATGTATTTTCTGTAACTACTGCATTTCAATAGTATGAAATTATTAGCTCTCTCCCTAAAACTAATAAATTGCCAGAAGTTCAATAAAACTTGGTTACCAGTAAATCATTTGATAGACTAATAGCCATTCCCTGCCAGGGCTTTGTCCATCACAGATTTGATAGCAAGATTAATTTAAAAGTCTATTTATAGTTCAGGGGAATGACTTTTACTCTGAATGCAGTCTATCAAGCAGACCCTTTTCTCTGTTTCTTGGGAATTTAGCAGGTTTGGACAGAAGGGGCCATGAGTGTAAAGGAGAGAAAGGAAAGAAATGGTAAAACGGCGAGGCCCTGGCCCTATGAAGTTAAAGCAACAGAAAGCATTAAAGCTTTGCCCCTTGTCATCAGCAGCATTTGTAGGAAGTTATCTGTGCAGACAGAGCAGAATCCTAGAGAATCTCGATCAGAGGGATGAGCAAATATAGGGGACCAACTTTCCCCATTTGGTTTGTATGTGCCAGAAAGCAGAGTGGGGAGAACTCCATTTCTAACATCCAAGTGTCCAAACCCAAGAGCCAGGCAACTCTGTAGGTTCTGGACAGGAGGTCCTGATGCATCTTGTTGTGTCCAACTGAGTTGTTTTTAGACCTTTCCGGTGTTCTAGTCTCTCCATTTTGTTATGTTAGAATGTAATCCACACCTGCTTGGACAAGGCTCTTTTGTGAACACTGTAACAGCTACTATTTGGGTTCAAAGCACTTTCACTCAAATAGGTCAGATGAGACCAGAGCAATAGCTATCAAAAAAAAGTTTTTCCTGGGTACACATTAGTCATCCCAGAACTGAAAAGATTAACTCTTCCAAATGAGAAGTTATTTGTGGGTTTGAATGGAAACACATAGCAGAGAGTGAAGGGGGGGAAATTAAGAAGTTTATAGTCAATTACGTTAGCTTATTTTTATAGTAGAGAAGCTGCAAATGCAACTTAGCACTCATAACCAATTTAATAAGTCTCTAATAAGCAAGTGACCTGTCTTACCTGGTTATTCGCTCCAACCTCCTTTCTATACCTCCATGTCTCTTCTCCCAATTCCAGAGGAAACACTTAAAAAATATCGGTCTAGCCACAATTAGGTAATAATGAGTACATTTAAAACATTTAACTATCTAGGAAACATATGGGTTAAGTCATAGCTAAGACAATGGAAATGCTGATCCATTTTTCCAATGGAAAGAAGCAATCTGGATAATTTTTGTCCAAAGTTCTCATTATAGTACAGGATTTCAAGGGTACTTTAAAAAAAAAAAGCTTCTACTTGTAACTTGTCTTCAGAAAACACCCCCCAGAGAAAGGTCTTGAAATGAAGGATTCATCAGCACTTACCCCATAAGATTTTCAATTGGAAACAACTGTGTTTATCCTATGATTTTTGTATTTGCCTCATTGTGTATCCCATGACTCATATCCCATGATAATGCACCAAATATGTATTTGTAATGAAGATCATATACATCATATTAAATATATGACTATGCTACAACTAATTTGAGTCCTTCTTTACTTCCGAACACTCTTTATTTGAAACTCTTAAGATAAGCACATTTGTTCCCCATGTTTTTAATACCAGGTGAACATTTGATCCATTGTGCCATTCTCTATCTTAACACATTTGCTGCTCTATAGCTTAACATGCAACAGTCTGAAAGGGAGCTACAGAGTGTCCCTTTTCCTGGAAGACTGTCCCTTGGAGTAAAATGATAACAACCTATTACTTCAGCTATTTGCTGTTAGAACTAACTGTCCACATTATATCTTTGAGTTTTGGACAATTCAGTAAGTAGAGTCATTTCTTGTCCTTCCCATACTGGGGAGAGATTTGAAATCCAGTTAGCACTGCAAGCAGCTCAACTCTGATCTTAGATTTGGTGCTCAGGTAATCCTGTAACTAAATGGACTAGATGAAAAGAAAGTTTATATGTAGAAAGAAACAAAGTATTGCTTCTATCTTGAATTAAGCAAGCTAAACAAACACTGTCCACTTGGTTGTCTAGTATATCAAGTGTAGATGATATAAATCAAGCTCCCCCAGTTATACCATGTCCAAAGCATATTTTACTAATTTATTTTTTCCTATTGTATATATGTGTGTGTGTGTGTGTGTGTGTGTATATATATATATTTCACATCTTGTATTCCCCAGGGTTCACCCACCACTTCCCCATATTTTACTAATTTTGCATTTTCTAAATCAGCAGTATCTTGAAAGTTGTATCCAAACACTTTAGCTTCTCAGATAGTTACCCATTGTCTTGGTGCATGGCATCTTTGAATCAGTCTCCTTTGGAAAATTTCTAGTCTTCCTGCTTTTCCACTTTTTGGTTGATCTTCTACTTTCTTCATGACTTAACTTGTTAAAATTTAAACATATATAGGAAGGCAATCTCTGCTCACTCTTTGACATCCAGGTTTAATGGCCAGGTTGATGGCTGCCTCTGTTAATGAAGTGACATTTCCAAATCATCACCAATATGGGAGATGCTGAGTTTGAGACAGGTAGATAGTTTGGAAGTATTAGTTATGTCTTGAAAAAGCACTGCCTTGTGATTGCCTCTGGAAGGAACTGTCTGGATATGTAAGAAATAAACGTCTGCCTCGGATTGTACTGCTAAATGTCCAAAGTCTCTGTATCTAAGGAGAATTCATGGAAAACATAAAAGACACTTACAGAGGAAATGGAGACCAGAGGCTTTAATCAATAAAAATGAATCAAGATTGATTCTCCTTTATTTCCTTAATCTGAACATTTATTTTGACTGCTTCTGAACTTAGTAACTAAAGTCATGGTTTCTTATATACACCTGAATTTCTCTAAACATTCTACTAAGTATGAGCAGTGAGGTGATAAAGAAAAAATTCAGATGCAGAAAATGCCAGAGTTGGAATAGATATTACAAATGTTCTCAAATGTATAGGATAAAAGTCTGATCTTTCCTTACAGTTTCTCTTCAGCTTAGATGTACACAAATTGAGGCACAAACACTTGAGTCCCAAGAGCAAAACAGGTACCCACATGCCTGACTGTCAGATCAGCAGAGTTGTCCTGAGTAACAATTATCATGAACAAGAAACCATTCTGCCACTCTAGAGAATAATGTGTCCCAATCATCACTTTAAAGATGAGGAAACTGAGGCACATGATGATGACATGGTTTGCCCATCACTAGTATCTGGATGTCATCATTCTCACAGGCGATCTGATGCCTAGTCTAGATTGTGTTTCCTTTTGAGCAAAGTTTATTTCATGGATAATTTATATACCCTACAGTAATATGATAACATATATTCTTCAAATTTATAACAAAGAACTTTGGCTAATAGAGAAATGGTAGGAAAGGGTTGACCCACAAAAGTTGAACTTCTCAATAATAGACACCTCTTCTTTATAATAAGTCTCTCAATTAGGTAATCTTTCTGGTTGGTAAATATTTATATAACAATACTTTAAAAAAGAAACTTTAAATAATAGATCCTGTTAGAAAGCTCTCAATTATTCTTACATTAATATGAATTCCAATAAGGTGAAATTGTTGATTGTTTCTTAAAACCTTGAAGATAGCCCATGGGAAAGGGTATTTTGGTTGAAGGAGAACAGTCTGCCATTTGTAATCTTGTTTTTGAAAAATGTGGCATAAACTACCCTAACTGTACCAGGTAACAGGTCAAGATTAGCAGAGACAGAACAGTTCCTTATCTTGTCTATTATTCTAGTCACTTTCTTGTGTGTTTTACACCTCTCTGGGATTTGAGAAATTAACAATCTCCTCATGTTAAATTGCTCAAGTACCAATTGGAGTTTTTATTCCATGTTTTAAGCTTTGTTCAGCACTCCAAAATTCTCCTTTTAAATGCAAATTTTCCGAAATGGAGTAACAAAATCTTTAATAACCCTAAGACAAAGAAGAAATTGGGTTAGACCATTTATCTAATCATGTTATTTTTCTTATGAGGAATAAAATAAACTAAAAAATAAAATAATCGTGTTTTTCTTCTATTTAAACCCTTCCTATGGCTTCCTATGGTCTTCAGCTTTCCACAGTGCCCACACCCAGGGGGGAGAGAGAGAGTCTTATGGAATCTATGGACACATGTGCAGTCTTCATTATTCATTGCTTGAATAACACTTCACACATCCATGTTTTAAACTCACTCAGGTTTTAAAAGTCCAATATAAATTCACTTAAAATGTTTCTAAATTTCTACTAGTTTGTCATGTTAGGTATTTTACATTAATGAATGCTGATATTACAGCTACCCTTATGCAGATATGCTTAAAAGATATTTTTACATTTAAAAGTTTAACTCTAAAATGTTGACAATCTACTGCTGTAGATTGAACATAGCAGTCTGGATCTTCTGAATCTTCTGGTACATGGTGTTCTTGAAGTCACTCAGTCTGCACAATGTCTTGCAGAGCTCAGAATCTACCCTGCTTCCTCATAAACTTTGCGTGGGGCAATCCTTCTGCAACCTCCAGGAAGGGATTATTGGTTTCTCCCTCCAAGCACTGTCCTTTAGAATAGGGAATTAGTGACACTTGAGCTTCATAAAATTAATCTAGGGACAGTTAAGACCCGGTTGAAGAACAAAGAAGCATGCCAGAGCAAAATGTTGACAGCTGCTAGTTAACAAGATTTGTGCCTCCCTGGGTCTATACAGGAAGTTCCTTCAGTCTTTTCCTTTATATACCAAAATGGTGGTTCAGGGGCTTAAAAATGCTTACCTCCACCATGATCTCAGCAGTAGCATAAGACAGAGTAAAAAAATTTTTGAAGAAATTTCTGTGCATTTCTGAGCTAGGAATGAGACAAGCCAGTTTCACTTATAGTCCCTCTATTTCACCTAGCTGACACCAACCAAATTTTTTCAGAAGTAGCATGCAGATCTTATTCTCCCAGGGACTCTTCCATCTTAGCCACTTAATTAAAGTGGGTGTGTTTTGCAACCATTCTAATCTGGGTAAGTTCATCATTAGTTCTAATAGTTATAGAATGTTGGATCCTGTGACATTATCTTCATAGAATTTTTAATAATGAGCAGGGGAAATAAAGTCATCAAAGTAATTCTTGAGTTCTAATTCTCTTCTGTGAATTCCTCACACTCTCCTCCCCATGTTTCCCCTCTCTATGCTCTTCACATTCTCAATCCCAGTGTCCTCTCCATGCTCTCCTTTCTGAGTTGTTCCCCCAGGGTGACAACTTTATCCCCACCTCGTAGGCCCAGGTGAGCCCAATCACACACATGCACACCCTTTGGACCAGGTGTGACAGTCACAGGAAGGGTACACCACCACAAGTGGTGATCATAGGAGCTAAAGGCAGAAACTTGTGAAAAATCTGATAGTTCATTTGCCCTACAGGATGATATTCCTCTAGTCTGATATGCTTCCACCATACATATGTTCAAACCAGTTGGATAAGATAATTGTGTGAAGCAGTTAGGAAATTTTCTGTCAAGAGTATTGGAAAAGCAAGGTTTTGGTACTTTAATTTCTAAAAAAGTCCACAAATCTAAACTTCCAAAAGATAAAAGAAAGATACACAAATGGCCCATAGGTACATGAAAAATAAAAAGTTCAACATTACTTATTAAAGGGAAATGAAGAAGAATACCATGGTAAGTTATCATTCATGAGATAAACCATTTGATTGTGGTTTAACATGAAAGTAAAAAATGGAAACAAGTGTTGGTGAGGTTGTAGAGAAAAAAAGAAAATGCATCTACTGTTAGTGGGAATGCAAACTGCACCATCTATGAAAAATGGCATGGAGAATCCTTAAAAAGGTAGAAAAGGAAATATCATATGGTCTAGCCATACCACTTCTAGGTATTATTCTGAAGAATATGAAAACACTAATTCAAAAGAAAGTTGCACCCCTACGTCCATAGCAGTATTATTTACAAGAGCTTAAGACACAATGTCAAACTAATTGCCCCAGAAGGGAAAACCAGATAAAGAAATTGTGTAATATATACTCAGTGAAATACTACTTAGCTGTTAAAAAGGATGAAATTGGGCCAACATGGGTGACTCAAAGTGATTATGGTAAGTGAAATAGATCAGAGAGTGAAAGATAATTACCAGATGTTTTCATTCATTTATGGAATATAAATAACCGAAGAAAATAAAACTGACAAAACACAACTAAAAGATCTGTTAGAGTCTCTGAAAAATATGATGGTTGCTAGAGAGCAGGGATTGGGAGAAAGAAGAAGGAAATAAATAAAGGGAGTTCTGTGTGGTTATGCACTGACACTGCAGTTTTGGTAGAGGGGTAAGTGAAACATTCGCTTGTGTTTAGATGTGAAGATATGCTAACAAATAGTAATTTAATCAAATTTCATTTGAGAAAAGAAATCTCACTATCTCTAAACCATCTTAATAATGTTTGATGATTTCATGTCTCTGATCCTGACAAATCTTATCAGCCTGGCCCTGTTAGAATAAGCACAGGCAAAAGGAGAAGAGTGTATATTTTAATGTTTGAGGGACCTTCTATTTTATTTATCAGCTATGTAGAAAATGTCATCAAGAAGATAAAGTAATTTAAAAGTCAAGTAAAAGTATTTATTTAGATCTTAACTTCTCAAGATAGGTGACAGAAATACAAGAGTTTTCAAAGATACAGGTGGTATATTTTGATAACAAAATCAATGTCTCTTTGAATTCTAATTATTGACTTCAGAAAAAATGCATAGATGATAGTAGGTTTTAGAGCTAGGGAAATAGCCACCCTCCCTCGAGTTGACTCAGTGTTTGTGGTAAATAGTCACAAAATTTGAGTAATAGGCTTTGTTCTTCCTCTGCCATCTTTGGCAATGTAGACAAACTCCTGAGTCTCTACTCATCTACAAAATGTCTTGCTGACATGAAGCATCAGAGCGCAACTAGAGAAAGGTAAGTATGTCTTTAGATATTACCGAATGAGAGCAAAGATCAGTCCTTACGCCTAGCCAACTGCCTCTTCTCCCAGCTGGTTTCTAACTCTGATCTGGAATTTAACGAGAGAGAGTGAGAGCGATCCATGCATATTCCATAGCAAGGTGACCCAAACCTTTCAAATCTTATCAGTTCACATCCCTTATCTCACGCTGGGCACTTTTAATTTTAAAACTTCTCATATCTTAATTAAGCCACAGGAATGTCATAGCCCAGGGGCCTTGCTAAACAAAACTGGTCAGTCGGGGATACCATCTGTGAACCCTTGCTCCCTCAAACTAAGTAGGCTCAAGAGCCAGGGGGCAATTCTCTTTTGAATCTGCTGCATCCACTGATGTTCCATGTCCTCTCATTCAAGCTTCACTTCATTTTTTTATTAAATAATTAATTTATACATATATATATCACATCTTTGTATTACCTGGGGTTTACTTATAACTCACCTACTCTGTCTTTCACATGAATTCTCTTCTGCAACTAAGTCAAGACCCTCCTAGGCCTTCATCACCACCATTTCCACATTGTTCAACACCAATTACTGTTTGTATACCTTTCCCCACATGATTTAATAATTCTCTGAAATTACTAAGACAGGTAACATTAAAATGTTCACTTCACGTATGAGACATTTACAGCTCCTACAAATCAAGAGATGAGGCAAGGACACACTTAATATCAACAGAGCTGAGCCTGGAGATTGACCTTCTGGCTCTCTTTTCACTTTATTTGGAGGAGACAATACCTGATTTTTGCAGTTGCTGCTAACCAAACAAGTAGTAAAAGGGTCTTTTCTGTTGATAAAAGAATGACTACATCTGAACATCTGCAGATCTTTGTTAAAGCGCCACAGAACAATGTATATAAAGAGATGTGATTTTTCTTTTTAAATCCTTCCCATTAGAGGGTAACAATAACAGAACCACAATTTGCCAAAGTGGGTAAGAACAACAGAGAGAGCCAGGGGTGCATTCAAGAAAATCTCATTTAGTCTGTAGTCAGATTTATTGACATAGCCTCTCCCTGTTCCCTTTGCTTAAAAAGGTGTTTGATCTCAGATTGCAGAGAGCTGGCCATTTGTCTTATTTCCCCCAAATCTGACTCTTAACTGACATTTGAAATTATACTTTTACATACACACTGTGAAAACATGATATTGGCTCATTCTATTTGTATTTACGTTGCTTTTTAAAAATGACTTCTCAAAATGGGGGAGGTGGAGGGCACAAAAATTAAGATGATTGATGGGTGTTAAGGAAATGGGGAAACCCCAGGGCACACAATGATATAATATATACATAATATGTATATTGCACAATGATGTAATATGCACATATGTATATATGTATATATATACCTGGAAGAAATGAAATTTCCAAGACTCCAAATTCCTCTTTCTGGCTCAGAAATAAGCCTCTATCTCTAGTGTTTTGACCTGAAATTTTTGTATGCATTGATAAACAAAGTAATTCCTCATTATTTATACAAAAATGACTTTTCATATCTGAATGTTTCCTTTCAATCGTTCAAAAATTTTCTACCTTCCTGATTGTGTTAACATCCCACTTCCAGTTTCCTTCCCTGGAAGTCTTTGTGGCTAGTTTCTGGCATTTCACAATTCTACATTGGCAGTCTGTTTGCCTGGGGAAGGAATGTTACATCATATATTCTTGGAATTAATTCCATCTTATCTTACTGAACTTCCTTTTCTTCACTCTTCTGATTCCTTTCTAATACTCCCTTTTCATTTCAGTAACACAACTTCCTTCTTACTTGAAATTTAATTTGCATATATTCCTTGTAAATACACACATGGTCTTGTGATACAAGAACTTTTACTCCATTTTTTTTCTCAAGAGGAAGTAAGCCTTAATGAGGGTAAGTGATGAAAGCAAGGTCACATCCCTGGACTAAGGTCAAGTTGGAATACACACATCTGTCAACAGAGCTCATGGTTCTCTTTCCCTTAATTTCTTTTCCTCTCCTTTTAATTCTAAGCCAGGTGTTTTAACCTAAAATGTTTGGATTTTCTTTTATTTCTTCAAAAATAGATGTAATTTCATGCCCTTTCGTTTTTCTTTCCTACAAACACACCCACCTTTTGTTATCAGTATCCCACCCTTTATAGAATCCCAATGCCTCCTACCCACCTCAAGTTCTCTCTTACCAATCTCAGATCAACACCCGAGGGTCCCTGCGATAGTCATATATTCTTTATGCCAAGGATATAATAGGCTCTGCTAATGGCACCTAGAGGTTACAAAGATTTTCCAGGACAGTTGCCATTGCAAATATTATATTCTATTTTTCCCAAAAGTATACTTGCCAGACTATGTATTCTGGCTTTGGGTTTAGAAATATTTACTTTAGCTAAGCTATAATTCAGCCCAGACAAACCAAGTTTATATAACCTTAGACATGTTAATAAATCAGCAGCTGTAGAAACATTTATGCCTAAACTTCAAAGGACAAACAGCTGGATTTTCTAGATCCGGAGGGATCACTGGAACAAGTCACATGCTGCCTAAGACATTTTCTTCTTTTCTTCTTAGAAAATGGTGGTCTAGTAAAACAAACCGGAGTCCTGATGTGATTGGTATGGCTGTTGCTGCTCAGGAGTCTCCTGACAGCACTTTCCACAAACTTGGTGGTTTCCTGCTTCTTGCACATTAATAATACGTTCTGAATTTAGTATCACATTCATTGCAGTTGTTCAATAAAGTCATATTTTTTGAGTCCTGTGTGCCAAGCAATTTCATGCTAGTTAAAAAGACAGATGTCAGTTGAACCCATCTCCTGTTTTCAAAAAGACTCAGATCTAATTAAAGGGATGCATGCATAAACAGAGTCCCAAAAGAAAGTGATACATGACATCCTAAAGTTCATGAATGTGGAGTCCTGGAGGAAAGAGTCCCCAGCTCAGCACAGTATGCCATAGTATTTAAATTGGATAATTTATCCCCTGCACCTTTCTCCATCCTTTGTCTCCTATCAGAATGAATTGAACAGTTCCTACACCGCAGGCAAACCCACCGTTCTCCCCACTCCTACCACCATGCTTTTTTCTTACCTGCGTGACCTCTCCCCATTCTAACCCAGCTGAGTCACATAGGACATTAATAAGGGCCACTTAATAATATAAATATTCTCCAAAGTAAGATTGACAATTTCCATTTAGTGTTTTCTCTCTAAAATGATAATAATAATATTAAGAAGACCAAGAAAGAATTATTTATAATATATGCTAGGCATATTGCCAGGAAATTTCTGTCCATTATTACAAACATCTCAAGAATTAACATGTGGTAGTTGTTAGTATTTCTATTTTGAAAATGAGAAAAGAGGTTTACTGACTTATTCATTTTCATATAGTTTCTTATAATCATTGAGACTATGAGCTGAATGTCTAATTTAGTTCATAACAAAGGATGTAGGAGAGGCAGTGATTGTAATCAAGTTTGTGTTTAGGAGATATTTGTGAAACGGATGGATGAGTGAAAGATGGGTGTGAAGTACCCTTGATCTTTCCAGTAATCCTGGAAAATCAGGTATGATATCGCCAATAGACAGTTGAAGAGGAAGTTCAGGCAGATTAATCTGAGTAATTCCCACAAGCAGAAAAGTATAGACACTGGCATCAAGATTCCTAGCCCAACATGTTTTCACATCCCCATCCCTGTACCTCCTACTCACCCACCAAAACAAGCTTCTTCATTGCCTTTTCATGATCTTTTTGTGTATTCAGATGCAGAATGGAGTCATATTTAGTCATCTCAATGCTAGAAACCAAGAGGAATCCAGATGTTGATTATTTGTAACCTCCTACCCCCCGAACAATAGGTCTTATATTCATTGATCACAAAGATTTAGTAATCACATCATCCTCTCTCTTCTGATTAGAAATAGCCCTGGCTGAAAGGATTTCCCTGGTACAGGTTATTGGCCTCTGATCAAAACATGTTTAGATTTCTGTTCTAAGCACTAGATCATCATTAGCAGTCAATTTACAACTTTTTGTGATGTTTTAAAGAGTAATTTTTGGCTCCTTGCTACTCCTGCACAACTGGCTCACAAATTTCTACCATTGTTTACTAGTTTTACTTTAAAAATGTCCCTAAATTGTACTTGAGGTAAAAAGCAATTTAACCGGGTAAGGCAAATTCCATCGTAAAACAATTCTTATAGAGAATTAAAATATTACTGAATATTTTATTCCCTGAAATTAGAACTTCATTTGAAAGATTATTGCTTTTTTAAAAAATATATAATGAGATACCATATATGGGCAGGGTGAGTTTTGAAACTTTTTGATGTGAGTGGGAATGGAAAGTAGAAGGAAGGAAACAGAAACAAACTGATCTCAGGAGCCAAGAACTGAAATTCACAAGGAAGGATGAAAACCCTTGCTTTTGACCTTGAGAGTTATGGACTTCCTACTGGACTCAGGATTCTCATCACTGAGATAAATCTATACACTTAATTTAGGAGTGCTGGAGAAGCCACGGGAGGATCCAGGAGATGACATAGCAAATGCGCCTCAACAGCTGTTTCATTCCAGTGAGTGGAGGCAGTATATCCATAACAACATGAGTGAACTACAGCAATCCCTTGCTTCACCCCCCATTCCACACACACACACACACACACACACACACACACACACACACACAGAGAGAGAGAGAGAGAGAGAGAGAGAGAGAGAGAGAGCAGCAGCAGCAACAGCAGCACTCTATAACCCACCCAAATCAGAAGTGTATGGTGACAGGAATTCTGGGTAATGTAGTCTACATGAGTCATGTTGATTCATAATAAAACCACTTCATTTCTCAACCCTTGTCAACTTGACACCAACATACAGTTCCTTAAAATACAATTACTCTCTAAATACAGATAATAGCAAAGTGATACTTCTGCCTAAAATTATATGACCATCCAAATACAAAACTACCTTCTCCACCCTTATCCTAGAGGGAGATAAAAGTCCCTTTTAGTCTTCGAGTGATGTTTATTTGTATTCTAGCAGAGCTGAGTATCCCCTGTGACAATACTGAGATATTAGTTTACTACTATTGTCATATCTTATGTTAGATGATGGGAGAGTGAGAAAGGGGGGGGGAATAAAAAAGATGCTTTGCTTGAAAATCTGCACTCTGCTCCATTTCCCTTCACCACTGTCCCTCCCAGTCATCCTGAACCTTCATACTCTGGTTTGCAACTGTAGTTCTTTAACTTTTACTAACAGTTCTCTTTGGAAACTGAAACTTTCTATTAATCAAAGACATCTCTGTAAATCAGATGCAAGTGTTTTCTTCCTCAGTCATCTGATCTTGGGAAGAACACCATAGATGCCACCTGAGAGAGATGATATAGCAGGAGAGGGGTCATGGACATTTGAGTACTCATGCTACTCATGTGTCCTTCAGGGTATACTTGAGCCTGACCTGGTACATCACTTCCACTTGATGACAACATTCTGCTGTGCACACACCTAACTGCACAGTTGGGTTTAGTGGGTCAGACACCCCCGCCCATGATGATGTTAACTGTGCTCAAGCCTTATCAAAAACATAGTAACAAGCTGAAATGTTGTTCACAAAGGATGGCATAACTTTGTGTCAAAACCCTAGGGGCTTCTCTGTGATCAATCTATGAGGGCCCAGTGAAGGCTTCGAAGACTATCTCAGTCAATCACTGACATTTAAGTGCCATCAAATTCTGTTGGGTAAAATGGTCAAGGAAGAGCCCAAGATATCCAAAAGACTCACATGGTTATAGTTCGTATTTATAGCCACATTCTTCCACAGCTCAAGTAGAATAATAGAAAACCTAATAATTTGACTAAGTTTATAATAATTCATATTATTCTTCAAGACCCATCTATTTTCTGTATAGGCCAAGTAGGAGATATAAATGGGAATACATCAGGAATCACCTCTCTGTATCCTTCAGGTCTTTGTGATGAGAATTGCTGGGGTTGATGAATTATCTACAAACAGCAATGCTTTTTGGTTTACTGCTTTTGTATTTGTCAGTGTCTTTGACTTTCTTGTTTTTTCTTACCATAAAAATCTCACTTCATGGGCAGGGGATCAATGTAAGGGTTCTACTAGTTCTCTTTAAATTCTCATCTGGAACTGAGAAAATGGGTATAGAATGGGTTCAGAGCTCACTGAACACATTGCGACATAAATTCTCATTGTAATCCAAATAATCAGACATCTGTTTACTGGATTTCCATTTATAGGAATTAAGTGAGTCTTTCATAGACTGCCCATATTCTTCCATCCCCAGCACACCATGATCTAGCCAAGACCACAGATCTCTGTAAGTCAGATTATTCTGTTTGCTGCTCTGTTTCCACTATTTATGATAAGTTGTCTTTGATGATTAAAAACAGTTGATTGCATTTGAGGATCCTGGTTTGATTGTATCAGTTTCCACTGAAGTCCTCATGCAAAAAGGAGCTGTTAGAGAATTTTTGAAGGATTCATTCAAGTTTATTTCTTGATGAAGGGTATGTCCTCTGTGTCAATGAACAGGTTGTATTAAAAAAAAAAAAAATCTATCGTAATGTGCCCAGACCCTAAACTTCAGTACCCTTCTCAACAATATGCAAAAAAAACTTCACATTTTAACATTATTTAAAGTAGGTCATGTTTTCCACAGTTAGGCCAACAAATCAAACACACTGCTAAAGTTATTTCTAACCCCTTCAGCTAAAATATTCAGTACAGAATCTCTGTATGGTAAGCCCATATCAATAAACTTGGGCTTAGCTAACTAGATTTCCTTTCAAGTTAATTCCAAATCTGTAAGACAAATATGCACATATATGACTCTTCTTGATATTATCATACCTCCTCATGGGTCACACTTTTTACCTGCTGAAACTGAGTCTAGTTATAGATCTAGAAGCAAGAAGAGGATATAGGAGAGGATTTGAAAATAGTATTTCCTTGCAAGGCAGTTATCTTAAGGGCCATCATGATTTTTTATGTGAAAGAGACTAATTTTCTCAGTCAGGAAAAAAGAATCATTTCTATTAATAATAAATTATATTATAAATGATATAATAGTACGTATAAATTATATAATATATAATTTAGGTGTGTCCACAACTTGGAATTTGTCTATATGTCTGTATACCAATTTTCAAAATCCCATTCATTCCCACTCATTGTCCTGGCTTTCACAACAAAGACCCTAAGAGGTTAGGCATGCAATTTGTAGTGTATGCAATGTATACATACATACAAAAATGTATGCAACATTTTTAGGATTACCATGGGTTTAATTTTCAGAATTCTAAGTCCTGTGGCTGTAGAGGATATAGGTCTCTTTTAGGGAAGTCATTAACAGTTTTCTATCTTGTATGTGACTAGTTAGCTAGGAATTCATTTCAGAGCTTATTACTCCTTCCCTTCCACTCTCTCCACAAATCTAATCCTTTGCATTTATACATTATTTTTGTCTATTCTAGCCACTAAGTGATGGGTGTTAAAACCTTGAACTACATTGTCTACCTTTTCTGCCTTATGCATTTGAATCAGGTTTATATACCTTTAGGTTATGTTTGTCTTGCAAAATGTGCCATTTTATTATGAAATGTCTTCCTTTATTCTAATAAAAATATAGGGTTAGACTTTCTGTCATATTCACTCTAGTTCTGGAGTCTGGTATGATTGAAACTTGTATTTTCTTTTTTTATTTCTTTTCATTTTTTAAATTTGCTTGTATATCAATTATTTTTCTGTACTCTTCATTCTTTTTAGAGAGTTATAGGAACAATTTCCATTTGCATTTCTTTTGGTGGATATTTGCTAGTAATAGCTGTCAACTTCTGTCTCACAATGTCTTTATCCCCCCCTTTTTTTTGAGAATAAAAGATCTAAGAACTCTAAGTTGAAATGTTTTTTCGCATTTGCTTTGGTTTGAGTGTTTCTTATAAAAAGCCAGCAGTCAGTTTTATCTTTGTTCTCCTGCACATAAATTATCTCTTATTTCTTCTTATATAATTTATGACTCTTTTCTCCTTTGTTTGCTTGGGATTGTGAATGCTACATTTTAGATAGTCTGAATTATGCTGTCCCTTTCTTAAAAGTGTTGAGATTTTACTGGCAGGGAGTTAATTTGCTGGCAGACTGACTTTTTTTTTTTTAATCAAGATCTTATTTAAGGCTTTATGAAGGCTTAACAGATAGTATCTTTCACTTTTGAGACGTGGTTCTGTGTATATGTCACCATATTCTGCTAGGATGTTTAAATATTTGAAACTCCAGCAACCTCAGCACCAACCAAAAGTAAAGTAAAAAAATGAATCCATAATGCCATAATGTTGAAAATTCATTTAATGTGATAGAACAAGAAAAAGAGAAAAAGTGAAATTAACAATTATAAAAAGGACAAGACAGCAATATAGTTCATTAAAATGTTAAAAAGAATATAAGAGAATGAATAACAAGCTGTAGACTGAAAAAGAATTGCAAATCTGATTTAAAAAGCATTTTCAGTCCATGGAAGGAACACTAAAAAAGAACAATAAGAAAGCTGAACATTCTAAAAATAAGATATTTAGATAATATTTTTGTATTTACTGTTGTAGTTATAATTCTATAAATATTTAAGCTTAATTATTAAAAATATGTACATGTTCAACTACAAAAACACTTTTCAAAGAGTAAACCAATAATTCTTGTGATTCTGCTTTTTCATTCTAATCCTCCTCAAAGGAACTATGTTTAGAAAATGAATGCATTCATTTTCCACATGACATCTACTTGAAGGTCAATTTCATGTTTTCTCCCAAGTTCTCATTCCTCCAGGCTTGACTGTTCCCCATACAATTTTATTTTTAGATGATTTTCTATTCAATATTCAACCTCATCTTTTGCAGCAATTCTTTGCTGCTCTGCCTATTCACTGAGAATGGGAGAAGGGCTCTTCTCATTCAGATGGGTGTGCCAGGGCAAGGTGTAGAAGAGCTGGCAGTTCCCCAACTCTGAAGATCCTCTTAAGTTCGCTTAATTGGTTTTAAGAGAATATTAGTTTGTTGGACAATCAATCTCACTGGATAAATTCTATGCCAGTTCTATTACAATGCCAACTCAGCACAAGCATTTTTTTATCATGGGTTATTTCCATCAAAATATGGTTAAGTAAATGATTGGTAAATCAGTAAAGTTTGAGAAACAAATCAATAAAAATAAAGTGCTAAAAAAGATCATATTACCCAAAGTCATGTGTAGATTTAATATACTCTCAATCAGAATTCCAAAGGCATTTTTCACAACAGATAATAAACAATGATGAAATTACAATTGTTTTAAATATCCAAAGTGATCTTCAGAAGAACAAAGATGGAAATGAGGTATGCGTCCTGATTTCACAGTATATTACAAAATTGAAGTAATCAAACAATATGTTATTGTCATAAAATCAAACAAAAAGTGCCATATGCCCTTTTTATTTTTCAAAATAACCACCCAAAACGAAAACCTCCTTGGATTGATAGCCACCTCCAGCTGCAACCTACTGTTGGGCTTATGTCCTCCACAAACTTATTTCCATTCTAACTGGAATCTGTTCCAAACTTTGATCCTAACAACTCTTCTGAAATAGATTTGTCAACATCGCTCTTAATTTCCCAAGAGTCATTCTTGTCCTATCTGTTCTTCATTGTCTGTCCTCTTGTTTCTCAAACATTCCACACATTTTTTGGTCTTGTTTTGTCTTGTTTTTTATTTATTTTTATTCTTTAAATCACAACCTCGGTAAATGATTCTTGAGATACCTCCCCCTCCCTCCTCCCTACACTGCCTCCTCCATTCTCTCAAATCCTGTTCTTTGTTGTTTACTAGTCTGTGTTAAGTCCATTAGTCTCTTTCTTTCCTGTGGTAGTGTTTGTTCACTGGGTGAGGGCCTGTGCTGTTGGAACCAGGTGAGCCTTGCTGGAAGGTTTTCAGTCTTAAGATTGCATCTGGCGGCCCTCTATTTGTGGTCTGTCCATACTCTCTCATTGGAGGCTGACTTCTCCAATCCCATCTCTGTTGTTTTGCTGCTGGCTCTGGCATTAGATTTAGGAGGTAACACCCCATCAGTGTCGATGAAGAAGTTTCTCTGTGGATACAGGCATCTGTGAGTGGCCATTGTAATCATTTCCTCTGTCTTGCTTTGCAGCCCTGCCCCCAGTTCTTGGTCTTCCTCTCCTCTCCTGTGGTGTGGGAGGGGCACCTGGTCTCCTAAAAGGCATCTCCGAAATGAGGTCTTGGGTCGTCTAAACCCAGGGAGCTCATAGTTGCTCCTGGTGACATCGTGTTTCCATAGTTGTTTCTCCTGTCTCACACGTGCTGGTTCTCTCGATTGTCTATCCGCTTTGTCCGGCTTAGGCTTGTGGGCTGGATTTTTACTTGGTCCCTCACCCATTCTAAGATGGAGTTTGTATTATGTATGTTCTTCTTCCTTCTGAAGATTAGCTGGGGTGAGAGTGAAATGGAAGGGGCATTTCCCACCCACCCCTGCCCACGCATTGGCATCTCCCTGTGTGGGAGTGGGACCCAGATGGCTGGACATGCACCCTCCCAAGCCCCTCTGGGTTGGGAGCTGGGGGAAACATACCCTGGCTGATCTGGGCTGCAGATGGCCACCCCGTGCAACAACCATCTGCTGGTGGATGGGCTTAAAACCCCACCCATCTCCCCTCCTGGGCTCTCTAGGCTTTTGGGGACTTACCTAGGGGTTATCACCACCTTTGCTCCCTGCTGGCAAGGGAGCTCCAACAGCCTGGGATCCCGGGTGGGCAATTAGCCTTAGGCTGCTTGCTGACAGGCAGGGCTCAAGTACCCCCCCTTACCCCCAGCTAGCTCCTCCCTGCATGGGAGTGGGGCCCAGATGGCTGGGCATGCACCATCTCAAGCATTCCCTGGGTTGGGGGCTGGGGGAAACTTGCCCCAGCTGATCCAGGGTGCAACAACCATCTGCTGGTGGATAGGGCTAAACCCCACCCATCCCCCCTCGCAGTCCCTCCAGGCTTTGGGGAGCTTACCCAGGGGTTGTCACTGCCTTTGCTCCCCACTGGGGAACTCTGATAGCCTGGGACTCAAGGTGTGGCTGCTTGCTGGTGGGCAGGGCTCAAGTCCCTGCCCTGCCCCCATGCTGGCTCCTCCCTGCATGGGGGCAGGGCCTGGATGGTTGGGCATGCACCATCTCAAGCACTCCCTGGGTTGGGGACTGGGGGAAACATGCCCCAGTCAATCCAGGCTTCAGATGGCTACCTCATGCAACAACCATCTACTGGTGGATGGGGATAAAATGCCACCCATCTGCTTCCCTGGGTTCTCCAGGTTTTGGGGGGCTTACCCAGGGATTGTCACTGCCTTTCTTACTCGCTGTAAGTTGCTACCAGCCCCCATGGCTGGCCATGGGGTGCAAGAGCCCAGAGACTCCCATGCACATAGCTCGTGGATTCACCAGCCTTGGCCTCACCAAGGTACATCCTTGGTGGTCCCCCAGCCTCCAGAACTAGAGTGGGAACCACTGGCATCCGTGGGGTGTTGTGTCCAGTCACTATGGCTGGCCACAGAGTGCAGGAGACTGAATTCTTCATCTCTAATGAAGGTCTACTGAGGTTGACCCGAGAGGTTGGAGTAAACCCGAGAGGTTGGAGTAAATCCGATGCACCCCGAGCCCGAGTACCCCCACCCCCTGCCCACGTGTTCTCACCAGTATTTGTTTTCAGTTCTGCTAGTAGTTGTTTTATGAATTTTGGTGCATATATGTTGATAATTGTTATGTCTTTTTGGTGGATTGACCCCTTAACCATTAGGTAGTGGCCTTCTTTATCTTTTGTCACTTTTTTTTAGTTTGAAGAATGGCAACCCCTGCTTTTTGTGGGGGCCATTTGCTTGTAATGTACTTTTCCAGTCTATGCTTGTCCTTAGAGATCAGATGTGTTTCTTGGAGGCAACAGAATGGTGAGTTCTGTTTTTTGATCCAGTCTGCAACTCTATGTCTTCTGATTGCTGAGTTTAGACCATGGAAATATAGAGTGATTATTGATTTTGAGTTTCTAACGATGGGTTTTTGTTGGTCATTTTAAGATTTTGATTTGGTTCCTTGTTTTATTTGTTCTATTTCTTTTTCTTATGGCTTTGCTCTTGAGGCCTCTTGCAAAATTTCTTGGAGTGGGGGGGTTTAGTGGTAGCAAACGTCTGGAGACTTTGCTTGTCAGAGAAGTTTCTAATTTTTCCTTCATATAAGAAGTAGAGTTTTGCAGGTAGCGTATTCTTGGCTGGCACTTTTTGTCTTGGAGTTTTTTGTAGAAATGGCTCCATTCTTTCCTTGCCTGGAGTGTCTCTTGTGAGAAATCTGAAATCAGCTTAATGGGTTTTCCTTTGTAGGCTATCTGTTTCTTTTCTCTAGTCATTCTCATTGTTTTTTCCTTATCTTGGGTTCTTGGAAGTTTTACTATGATGTGTCTTGCTGTGTTTTTTCTTTCATGAAAGTAGTTTGGTGTTCTTTTTGCTTCCTGTATGTCTGTCTTCATTTCTTTCTTCAGAGTTTGGAAATTCTCCTCTATTATTGTATCAAAAAGCCTTTCTGTTCCCATGACTTTGTCTTCTCTCTCTGGGATTATGATTAGTCTTATATTTCCTCTCTTTAAGGAATCTGACAGATTCCTGAGTTTTTCTTCAATCTTCTTACTTTGTCTCCCTCTTTTTCTTTCTTTGTCCTCTCTATTTCTGTATCCTCAAGTGTGCAGATTTGTTCTTCTATTTAATCTAATCTGCTTTTATGGCGTCCCCCTGCGTTTTTGAGCTCCTCTACTCCAATTCTTAAATCCTAGATTTTCAATTTCATTTTCAGGGATTCATTTTCATTCTTCAGTTCATCGATTGATTACACTATTCTTGTTAATGGTTTTGTTTTTACATTTTCCTACTTCTCCCCTTATCTGTCTAAATGCTTTTATCATGTTGATTTTGAAGTCTTTGTTGGAAACACATGTCATTTCTTCAATATCTTCCTTGGTG